>PVLD010004468.1:0-124931 GCA_004027595.1 Dinomys branickii
ATCAGATTCAAAATGTGGAGCTATAAATTCCACAGACAGTTCAGCAGGCAAAGGTCTGCTGCAGAGGCTGCTCCAATGGTTACTTCTCTTTGGGAGAATGTCCCTTAAGCTGTCTGCTGAGATTTCTGCTTCTACTCCCTACCCCAAGACCTGGCCGGGGCGAATAAACAGCTCGCCACCCCAGGGTTCTTGCAGATAGGCCACTCAGGTGTTCGTCCCTGGGTGGAGCTCCTTCCCCCCTCACAAAACCCGTTGGGGCGCCTAAGTAGGTCTTCCCACCCGGGAGATCCCGCAGTCCTTGAAGCTGCTTTGATGTCTCTCACTGGGCTGAGCTTCTTCCCGATTCAGGAAAAACCGGTTAGAGCGCGCACTTAACTCACCCTGTGATCGTGCATACAGGAGTGCCGTTCAGATGTTTTTCCCTGGATGGAGATTTTCCCGGACTCAGAAATTGCGCCGGCCGGTCGCTGTTGCTCCAGTTCCCACAGCGCTGGCTGGGGGGGGTGGGGTTCTGAGCGGGATCCCGGAGCGCTGCCTGGTTTGGCGCAGTTTGTCCCAGTAGCGCGTTCTCTGTCGGGTTCAGGAGCTGAAGCCGTTCTTCCCTCCGCACTCGCTCTCTCGGTTGGTCGTCTTCTTCCTGGAAGTCCTTATTTCTGTCTTCATATTGCTATATTTCATTGTTTGGGTGGTAATCCTCTGGGAGGTTCTCTCTCTGCTGCCTACCCGGTCGCCATCTTGACAGTGATGAATTTAACTTGTGCCTGTGAGCAAGGGATTCAGTGATGGTTAAGGAAATCCTCCCATGTTTTGTATGCTTGAAAATGATAATAGCAAAGAACCCCCTTCCCTCTATGATTCAGGTAAAACTCATGTGACAAGGACAGACTTAGGTCCTCCAAATTACCTTTTTTGCTGCAAAGTAATTAAGTGAACTTTTGTTCTCTGCTGACCAGTAAGAACAAAACACTTATGACTGAAAGTTCAGTTGAAACTGCCTCCTTTCCTTGGTCCCTGAAACTTGATTCATCTTCAGCCTGAGCCAGTTGAGGTTCAGCCCCTCCTAACCCTTTCAGAAAACAAGTTGGCCTCAGGGAAAGCCTTCTCTGATCTACTCTCTGATCTCTTCCACCCATTCCTCCCACTTCTCCACACTCAACTATTCCTAATCCTGTTCACTCCTTTCCACCCAAGGAGAATCCTCTGGTCAAACCAATGGAACATTTACAGATTTATAATAAAAATGTTTTCCCTCTTGTAATAATTTCTTCCTTCTCTGGGGAACCTTTTCTATGAAGTGTCTCCTTCCTAAGTCCAGATTTGTTTCCTATTTCACAAGTCGAAACAGCTTGCTTAATTTTTATCTTACTTTCACTGATGTACATTTGTCTTCAAATGTAGCTATTGGCTATTTTAGGTCCTTTCTATACTGTTTCCAACATGCCACATCTATGCTCAATCCCAGGTGCCTCCAGGACTTCAGTCAGAGCCCAGGAAAAGCAGTCACCAGGGACACTACCTAGTTAACACTTCTGGGCCTCCTGGCTTCCCCTAGCCTGGGATAGGGTTTCCACCAAGACTTCATTCTGAGAGGGTCACAGCAGTGCACCGCTCCAAACCAATCGGAATCCCAGGCACTGTAGCTTTGCTCCCACTTCCACCTCAATGCACAGTTTTTGCTTTAGGCTCTGACTTTCCAGAATGCCTAACAGAACCCATCTAGAGATTTACCTGTTAACAGGCATTTTTCTCTTCTCCTAAATGAAGTGTTTGAAACAGAGATTCAGTAGATAAGAGATATTAGGGAGTGTTTGTTTGTTTGTTTGTTTGAGACAGGATCTCACTGTATAGTTCAGGCTGACCTCTAACTCACTATATAGCCCACACTAGCTTTGAACTCATAGTGATTCTCCTGTCTCACCATTCCAAGTGCTAGGATTACAGGTGTACACCAGCATGCCAGGCTTAGGAGTATTTATTTTTAATTTTTTTCCCTCATATTCCAAGAGTGTAGGGGTTTTAATACCCCATGAGTGTACTTTAATTCCTAGGAATCAAGTCAAGAAAAGGAGGCAAAAGTGCGTACTTCCTTCTTCTTTCCCTCATACCCCTCCAAATTCTGTCCCAAAATACAGTGGCTCAATAAAGCTTGTCTAGAAAAAGTTCCAAGTCCATGGGCTGAAGAGAGTGTTTTCTTGGTGATATGCCGCTGTGCGTTTGTTCTTCCTCCTCTCTGGCCTGACAGTGCTTTGCCCTTGTTCTTCCTGCCCTAAGATTACTGTAAAATCTGACTATATGTAAAGTTTGCCTTTGGCTTAGTGTTTTGAGAAATTTGGATCAAGACTTGTGTGAATTGTCTCTTTTGATGTGTTGTTAATTTTTCTAGTGTGGTATCTTAAGTTCATCTTTCTAGCCTAGAGACTGAGGTAAGGAACAGGACAATTTAGGAAAAATGTGCACTGAAAAAGGAGGAAAGGAAAGTTGGAAGTTGAGAAAAAAACTAAGACTGTGATCTCAGCAGGAACCTAGCTTTGGTCAGACCACACAGGGAAGGAAGCTCTAGAGTAGAACTTACAGCACAGCCTGGAACTCTAGCATGAATCCACAGGCTGATGTCAATCTATCCTGAGAAAGGGATGGATTCACCAGGAGGACTTAGCCATCCTAAATGCATATGTTTTACCAAAGAGCTTGAAACCTGTGCAGCAAATTATGATAGACCTGAATGAAGTCAAATCCAGCTAGAGTTGAAGACTTCCACTCTCTTAGAATTGAAGTGATTCAGAATTAGAAGCTATAAATATAAAATAAATATATTTTCTCATATTTTAAATTACAGATAAATGACTATAGTATATATGAAGGGAAATGTATGACAATAATAGCACAAAAAAGAGGAAAGACTTGAGAACACACTTATACAATGTTCTTACAAATGCATAATGTGAGATGTCAATTTTTAAAAAGTTATGTCATTTTTAAAAGTAGTACATATAGTCAATAGTGAAAATAAAATATAATCAGTTTAAAATTCTTAAGCTCAGGAGAAAAAGTAAATAAGTAAAAAAAAAGAGCAAACTGAATGGATAATTGGTCAGGTTGTATATCTTTATTTTTTTCTTTTTTTTTTTTTAAAAAGAAAGGGTCTCATTCCCTTGCTGAGGCTGATCTTGAGCTTACGATTCTCCTGCTTTGGCTTTCCAAGTAGCTGAGATCAAAGGTGTGCAACATCACACCATTTGAATTTGCTATGTCTTAATTTAAACATACCAATAACTTTAGGTGCATGATCTGTACATATGGTTAAAACTTAAAGATTGTTAAATAGAATAAAAAATCAAGACACAATTGTATGCTGCCTGCAAAACACTCATATTAAATGTAAAGGTAGGGGTAAACAGAAAAATGGAGAGAGATGTACCATGTAAACCTTAATTAAATGAAAACTAAAATAGCTATGATCACCTCAAAGTGGGTCTCAGAGTAAAGATGATTATGGGTAGAGGGACATTATATAATTAAAAGGTGGTTGATTCACTGGGAAAATGTAATGATACTAAATGTGTATTCACATAATAACAGAGCTTCAAAACACATGAGGCAAATTCTCATAGAGAAGGCAAAGTGGACAAATTCAAAGTTGAAGAGGTCAACACACTTTTCCTAGTAAATGATGAAACACATAGACAGAAAACCAGTAAGATTCCCAAAGTTCTATCAAGCATCTTGAACTGACATGCTTTGAGCACTCCACTTGACTAGCACCATTACTCATTCTTTTGCAGTACACATGAAATGTTTATAGTTTATATTCTGGGCCACTGAACAAAATTTAATAGACTTTTTAAAGAAAAGAAATGATACAGTTCAGTTTATTAGATATTAGAAACTATAGAAACTAGACTGGAAAATAAATTAATGAAAGACAAGTACCTAAAGCACCAAAAAAATTTGGAAATTTAAAAACACATTTCTAAGCCAGCATAGTGCCACATGCCTGTAATTCCAGAACTCCAGGAGGCTGAGGCAGAAAGATCCAAGTTCAAGGCCAAACTGAGAAATTTAGCTACTTGAAAAGACTCGAAATGTTCTTTAAAAGAGGATGGGATGTAGCCTAGTGTGAAGGCTCTCAGTTCAATTTCTAGTATCAGAAAATAAAAGTTTTCTAAAAACCATGGATCACAGAGGATGCTTGTTATAGTTGATACATTGTGTCAACTTGGGGAGTCTAGAGGTTTGCCTAAGTGACTCAGTAGTTAGGCATCTTGGAGTAATACTGACAGGCCCTTACCCTTCTGGGATGTTGATTATTGTGTTACTTGAGAAATTTAACTATGTGACTCAGCAGGGAGCTAGGGTGCTTACTTTGTATTCATCCTGAGCCTGTGCAAGAGGAGGGCATGGAGATTATGTGAGTCCTACACTTGCCCTGGGGCAGGTAGTTTGCAAACAATGTAAGGCAGGGAAAAAGACTTGCTCTTCTCTGCCACTCTTTCCTTTTGCTCTTGTTGCTTTGCTGTTTTCTGCTGCTATGAACATTTGCCCTCTACCATGTGCCACTCTGCCTTGGAGCCAGCCAAGCACAGACTGAAACCTCCACAAATTCTAAGCTAAATAAACCTTTCCTTCCTTAATTGTGTGTGTTGGGTATTTTGTCTCAGCAAGGAGAAAAACGTAATCAAGACAATGTTTCAAGATATATTTTTAAAATACTATGTGCAAAGTAAAAGCAAAAGTATAGCATATGAAAATGTCAATGGCACAACTAAAGCAAACTTCAGAAAGAAACGTATAGTAACAAATGCTTAAATTAGAAAATAAGAATCTCAAATTAGTGACTCAAGCCTCCAACTGAAGAAACTGAAGGGGAAACTATCGAGTTAAGCTAAAACCAAAAAAAGGAAAGGAAATGATAAAGAAAGGAGAGCAGAAATGTATATAAAATTTAAAACAAGAAAGTGCTAGAGAAAAATCAATGAAACCGAAACTTTTTCAAAAAATCAGAGCGTTGATAAGCGTTTCTCCAAGGTGAAAAGAAACAGTGTCAACTAATGAGGAAAATTATCAGCCAACTAGATAAAAAGGAGTCTTTAAAAACCAACAATTCTTGTCCTATTTAGTGGTAAGAAATTAGAATTCTTTTCTAAGTGGTCCTCATTCACTATTACTATTAAACATACTGAAAGTTCTAACTACATAGACAGGACAAGAAAAAGCCATAAAATGCATAGAGATAAGAAAATAAACCATATCTCTATGGAATGACTATATTATTACACATATGTTGAAAATCTCAAAGAATTATCCGAAAATGCTCCTAGAACTAATGATGAGTTTACTAAGCTCATGGGATACAAAGTCAATATATAAAAGTCGATCATATTTCTCACATCAGCAATGAATAATTGGAAGTTCAAGTAAATAATACATTTGTGATAGCATGAAGTGAAATGAATAAATTACATATGGCTTGTGAAATATTTGCAGGATCTGTATATTTAAAATCAAAAAACACTGAATAATTAAAGGAAATGTAAACATAGAGACATATTATGTTCATGAATTCAAAGACTCAATCTTGTTAAGGTTTTAGTTCTGCCAACGAATTCCACAAACTCAGTGTAACATCAATCAAAATGTCAGCAGTATTGTATAGATACAGACTGGCTGGCTCTACACTTAATGGAGAAAGGGCAAGAAGCTTTGGTCTTTCTCCAAAGTAAAAAATCTTATCCAGTATCAAAACCTTCTTTAATTACAGTGGCAGGGGTTAATCCCTGAAGTGATTTCCACAATGATTGTTTTAGTTTATATTTCCACAATCTCCTTTTTCTCCACTCAACCTCTCCAGAATGTATTATTTGATTTTTTGATGATTAACAGCTCTTTCTAGGATAAGATGGAATATCAGTGCTGCTTTTATATGCTTTTCTCTAATGGCCAGTGATGTTAAACATGTCTTTGTATCTTTATTGGCCATTTGTACTTCTGTGAAGTGTCTATTCGTTATCTCTTGCCCATTTATGATTAGGTCTTTTATTTGGGGGGTATAACTTTTTGAGTATTTTATATATTCTACTTTGCCATGAAGGATAAATTTAAGTCATTTGTAGAAAAATTATGAGACCATAATTCTACATGAAATAAATGAATCATACAAGCTTAAATATCACCTGGTTTCTTTTATATGAGAAACTGAAAGTATAAATAAAGAGCAAAAAAATAAAGACAGGAAAAAAAACAGGCAGATAACAGGAAATAGGGAGATAGATCTTTCTCCAAGGGGGAGGGATGGAGATATGGAAGGAGAAGGAAGAAGGGGAGGAAAAGGAGGTGAAAATGTGTCATGGACATGCCCCAGCCCTGCATGAGGAATGGAAACATTATGTCTTTCGAATGTGTACTAATAAATTGAAAAGACTTAATCTGGAGCTTCAGAAATCAAGATAGACTGGTGTTAGAGAAAACGTAAGACCCATAGATCAATAAAGCACAATGTGAAATGCAGAAATACCTCAGAATCAACTGCGTTTTGTCGAGTGCAAAGACAACTGAATGGAGAAAGGACAATCCTCAGCAAGGCGTTTCACTAATTACACATCCACATGAAAATAAATTACTTATTAAGAAACTTGACACATGGTTGAAACATACACAAAAAAATAAACTCAAAATGAACTGAGGACTTAAATTTAAAATGATTCCTTAAGACACTAAAAATAGAAATTCCATTTGACCCAGCAGTTATTCCATTTCTAGGTACCGTCCCCAAAGGGTTAAAGATGCCATGTTATAGTGATACATACATACAATGTTTATAGCAGCACAACTCCTAGCGAAATCCTAGATGCAGCCTATCTGTGCACTTCATTCATTGCTGATAGGGATATAAAATGATACAGCCACTTTGAAAACAATTCTGCAGTTTTTACAAAAATTACATACATACTTATAGAACTCAACAACCTCACTTCTAGATGTTTACTCAAGTGTACAAAAAACATATTTTTACCAAACCCCATACTCAAATATTTACAAGTGTTATCCATAATTGCCAAAAATGGAACCAAATATAAAGATGTGCATATGCATGAATTTATAGATAAACTTTTATTGCCAAGCTTTATTCCCTGAATGAACAAAGGAGTAACCACAGCCAACAACAAAAAAGGAAGACTAGTATCCACATCTCGGTTTCTAAACACTTTCTTTAAATGAAAGTGTGGTGGGTTAACTAATAGTCAACTTGGAACAGCCCGCTGAACTGAATCAGCATGGTGGTGGGTGTGGAAGGCCCACCTAAGGATTGTTGCCCACAGCATAAAAGGGGAACTGAAGGGGAAGATAGTGAGCTGTTGATTCTCCTGGAGAGGCTTTCCATGCTGGCTTTCCTAATATGAACTCAGCTGCTCTCATCACTGGAGGAACTCAGGACCTAGCTGTCACTGAACATAGCTACGATTCTCCTCAGGGGAGTTCTGGTCCTTACCTGGAATGTCGCTTCCTGGCTCCAGTGCAGTTACCTCAGCCTGTTGGCACAGACCCTTCATCCCACTTGTGCAGTCTTTCTACTTTCTATCACTGACCTTTGGACTTTGCCAGTGCAGATCCTGGACACAGACTTGCATGAGACATTGTTGTGGGCTCTTGCCCTCCAGCTGGACTCATGGGGGGCATTATCATGGGCTTTAGACCTTCAGGTGGACTCACACAGGACATTGTTGTAGGATCCAGGCCTTCAGCTGTATTCTTTAGGTCTCACTGTATGAATATTATACACTGAGTGAATAATATAAAATAATATATTATTTCATATTATTGGGTGAATATTATAAAATAATCATATAAATTATGTGTATTAAATCTTCTCCCATGAAAACGCTGAGAACATAAAGGAACAAGACCTCTCTTGTTCCAGAAAATGACTGATTCTGGAACTGCAGCAGGAAAAATAAGGTTGGAAGTCAAACTTGAGTCATCCGGTACCAAGAAAAGTTAAAAGGGGATTTACGAAAAGAACACAGGGCCAACCTGAAAAAAATCCCAGTGATGGAACATTTGAGAGGGAAATCATGATCTAAAGAATAAAATAAATATCCACAATTCAATACTGGTATAAAAATAATAGGAAAGTAAATAAATATGGGAAGAAATGACAAATCTTCTTTACAAAAGCACTGAAGGGAATTTTTTAAAAATCACATTTAGGATACAATAACACTGATAAATACTGTCCAAAATGGACTGAAGAATTCTAAATACAGTGGTCAAAATGCTAAGGAGAAAAATAAATGTGCATAGACTCAACATATTTCCTCCCAAATATTTATTAACTACTGTGGAGGTTTCAACATATGCCCATACATTTTGCATGTTTTGCTTTGCAGTGCTGGGGATTGAATTCAGAATCCTGCACATGCTTGGTAAGCGCTCTACCACTGAGCTACATCTTCAGCCTGCCTGTCAATTTTTAGTATTTCTTCTTATCTTTGATTGTGCTTCACTTGAATGTATACTGAACTTGGTGATTTTCTAGTAAACGTAGCAGAAATGGAAAAAAAGTAAGTTTGCTTTGGAGAAAATGCAGACACCATCTTGATCAAGGGTCTGAGACAAACATCATGCATAGTTGGTGCTGATATCATGTTCTGCATGAAGTGATGTAAGAACATTTTATCTCTGTGGTATTCTTTCCAAACATCTAAAATCTAATCTAATCAAGTGAAACCGAAGTTGAAGAACACTCTATAAAATGCCTGACTGGTACACTTACAAGGTGTTAAGGTTGTGACAAATAAGGAAAGACTTGACAACTTTTACTGATGGGCAGAGACAAAGTAAACATTCTGTATAAACAGAACATGGTGTGGTGGACTGACAACTGGGGATCAACTTGTAACACTCAGCTGAATTGAACCAGCGTGGTGCTGGGTGTGGGAGGCCCACCTGATATTGTTGCTGGCTGCATAAGAGGAAGAACTACAGAAGCAGAGAGGCTGTTGGGAGCTGGAAGAAGCTATTCGGTTCTCTTAGAAGCTGTAAGGAGCTGTTGGCTCGCTTGGAGGAGCTTGTCATGATGGCTTTCACGCTGAACTCAGCTGTTTTCATCATTCAAAGGAGGTTGGGACCTTGTTATTGAGAATGGCTTCGGTTCACTTTGGGGGAGCTCTGGTCCTCACTCTGAGCATCGTTTTCTGGCTCCAGAGGGAAAGATGGTGCGGTGCTCAGCTCCTGGAGAAATTTGTTATGTTGGCTTTCCTCATGGGTGTGTGGTTTCCTCATTATCGGAGAAGCTCAGGACCTCACTGTTGCTGAGGGCGGCTGTGGTACTTTTTAGGGGAGCTCTGGTTCTTACTTTGAGCATTGCTTCCTGGCTCCAGTGCAGATCCCTCAGCCTACTAGCACAGATCCTTCATTCCACTGACACAGACTTTCTAGATTCCACCACTGACCTTTGGGCCTTCCAGTGCAGATCCGTGAAATAGGTCTGCATGAGACATTGTCATGGGCTCTAGGCCTCCAGTTGGACTCATGGGTGGCACTGTTATGGGATCTAGGTCTTCAGCTGGATTCATGCAGGGTGTTGCTGTGGGATCCAGGCCCTCTGCTGGATTCTTTGGTCTTTAGTGTGTGGACAGATTTCCTGCACTCTCTTTTGTATGTTTCTTTGGGTGACTATTATAATAACCTTATAAAATATGTGTCCTATATATTGTTTACCTTGCATAATCCCAAACCAAAACACATGATATCCTAGATTAGAATATAGAGCAAAAATGGACATTAATGGAAGACTGATAAAATTTGAATAAAGTCAGTGGGTTAGTTGATGCTATTGTACCAATGTTAAGTGCTTAGTTTTGACAAACATGACATGATTATATAAGACACAAACCTTAGTGGAATCTGAATGAGGTATATGGGAATCCACTGCCTTTGCAACTCTTCTGTGAGTCTGAAGTTATTACAACTAAAGTGCTTACTTAATGATGGGGAGGAAGAGAGAACATATAATACTTAAAGAGAAATACATGAGCATAGTGCAAAAACAGTAAAAGCTCTGGTGTGTGGTTAAGTTACCCCAAGTTGGGAGGTAAGATTAGGTAGAGCTGCAGAAACTCTTTAAGCCAGCACATTCCAAATCATAATTTTGATGCAGGGTAAGTCAGGGTTCAGGCTACGCAAATCTAACCCATTAGGTGACCCTGTATTGTGTCATCCAAATTGGAACACTTTTGAGAATGAATGTGGTGCTCAGATTTAAGCTGCTGGAACAACAAATATTAACAGGGACTGTCACAGGCAAAATTGACATCTGGTCACCCTCCTTTGCCATGATAAGAGGTTTAGGCTTGAGTTTGATAGCAGTATTTTCCATAATGTATATGCACAGTCTTCATAGATATTATATGTAAAATATTTTCCACAGTCAAACACACTGAGAAATACTGAACAAAAGAAAGCTACACTGATATAGGAGAAATGTAACTCCCAATCTATTAGATGTCAAATGCTGCATTCTTGGTCCCACAACATTGAGGAAGGAAGGGCAAAGCAAAGGAAGAAGTTAGAAGTGTCTTATTGGAAAAATGGATCGATGAATAAAAGAATAGCCCCTAATTTCCAAGAGAGGTTGGGAATAGGGCAGCC
The DNA here is from genome assembly GCA_004027595.1 of Dinomys branickii. NCBI lineage: Eukaryota > Metazoa > Chordata > Mammalia > Rodentia > Dinomyidae > Dinomys > Dinomys branickii. The sequence continues at coordinate 10,648 of PVLD010004468.1, forward strand.
ACTGAGGCCTTTTGTCAAGTGTAATTCATACAGTAAAGCTGCAATGTGTGAATAAGGATGGTCAAACTATAGTCAGTGTAGAGCTGCTTAGCTAATATTGATCCAGTAGAGAAATGAGTAACATAGCAACAGTACATGGAAAGAACAAATACATTGTTGGGGAAGGGATTCTCCAGGGTGACTGATACCTATCCAGACTTACCAGGTGGTACTAATTACAGTATGATTTCAAGATGCTGTTTATCCCTAGAGAGGCACGTAGACCTGGCCACCGCATCTGCATCTTAAAGCCTGGTCTTCTGCAGATGAGCCATTAGTCACAGTTCTGATGTCTTTATTTTTTGAGTTTACATTCTTGAGGGCCTGGTCCCACTCTGACTGTACATTAATTTCTATCTAACTTAGCTGCCTATAAGAATATTTCTTTTAAAACTGAACTATTTCCCAGAGCCTTTAATTTATAAATGCTATCGGTGACTCTCCACAAATACATGTCTCAAAGACTTCTACAAAGAGCAATTCCTAGATTCCTCATCCTAACCCACACAGTTCCCACCCCTTCCCCACTGGAGCCCTCTGATTTCTAAGAAGTGTGATGCTGGGCGTGCTGCAATCATGCGAGTGACATGAAGCTTGGGATGCTGGTTTCAGCTTCACATTTCAAACAGTTCAGTAGCAGCTGTAAGGTTGAAAAAGGTAAGGAGAGTTGGACTTTCCAGTTGCATGGCTATTGGAGTGGATTGGGATACATACAATGAGAGACAAAGAGAAAAGGACATACATCAACATTATGGAGGAAGTACAGTTAGAAACAAATAGATTTAAATGTGTTCCCCTCAAGTTCATGTGTTAGAAACTCAAATCCCAATTCATATTTTAATGGTTTAAAATTAGAGTAATTAGGGTTAGATAAGGTCATGAGGGTTTCCACTTCAGGACAGCATTAGTGGCTTTAAAAGAAGAGCTAGCATGCTTGCTGCATCTTGCCGTGTGATACTCTCCACCATGCTAATGATGCAGCTCAAGGCTTTCTCTAGAATCCAAGCAGATGCTGAGGACATGCTGGGGCCTTTCCAGCCTCCACAATCATTAGCTAAAGTAAAAACTTGTATTATTTGTAAATTGCTTAGTTCATATTTTGTTATGGAAACAGAAATTGGACTGGTACAAACATACCCATCACTGTCTCAATAAACCAAAACAAGAAAGAAAAGAAACTTTCTCATTTATGTGAATTTTAATTCGCTAGGTTTCCCCCAAAATTACACTGTGGCCTTTGAAGAAATTATTGTTTTTTTCTTCATTCAGTGACTACTAAATCATTTCCTTCCATTCAGTAAAATTGCTCCCTTAGACACTGGTGGTAATGAAGTTGGCAGTTTCCCATACTACATGGCAGAGTTTAGATAGGAAAATTTTATATTAATAAGACCAATATGCTGATAACAAATTCTACTCAGTGACTTCTGATTGCTGATCAAAATCTTTCCAAGAGGCCTGAATACCAAACATGAGTAGCCCTGAAAAATCCAAATTATGTTCTTTAGCCATAGAGAATTCACCCTTAAATGATTTGCTTTGGGAGAGATAATATTTATCATTTGTTGATTTACAAATTTATTCATTTAGTCATTTGTTCACTTAGCAGAATCACTGACTGTACTGGGTTCAAGTCACTTGTCTGAATTTCACTAACCAGCAGGCAAGTACTAAAATGGAACACTGTAAATGTCAAGAATTCTTTTAGGAATCCATGTATCCCCTGGGCCTCCATATTTTGTAGCACTAAACTACATGTTAGTCAGCTTTCCTGTCACTGGGACAAAATACCTGACATTCACAAGTTAAAGGAGAAGAGGCTTATTTTGGCCTATGGTTTCGGTGGGTTCACTCCATGGTGAGCTGGCTCCAACACAGAAGCCACACATGACAGAGGGGCATGGCAGAGGAAATCTGCTCAAATCATGGTAGCCAGGAAGCAGAGAGACAAGAGAGGACCCTGGGACGGGAATACACCTCTCCAGATCACGGCCTAATCTCCAGCCAGGTCCCAATTCCTCACAGCATGTTCAGCTACTGAACTCCTTAACAGGTAAATCCACTACTGAGTATAGCACCCCATGACTGAGTTGCCTTCCAGACACGTGTGAAACTTAAACCATCACCACACATACAAACACACACACACACATGAATACAAAGGGTGAAATCCTACTTTTAAATTTTCAAAAGACTGAGAGGGAATCCACTTATAACATACTTTAAAATATAGCAAATTAGACCAAGTCCAAGAGCAGGATTAGCAAAACTAGCTTTGGTCTCAATACAGTCAGCACCTAGTAGGACAACCTGAAGAGGACACTGGGCCTCGGGGTCTTTGATAGAACATTCTACCTTCCCTTTCCAATCGCCTGTGGCCCTAGTAAAAGTAATATGATAGGATGTTTGGAAACACAGATGTAAGTTCCTCACACAGATGTAAGTTCCTAGCATGAGAGCTCACTGGATTGCTGAAATGCTTCTTCCTGAATTCAACAGCTTCCTAATTTTCACATCTAATGTACGATTTTCAGTTCTTAAATTGCTTGAACTATCTGTGACAAATGACATCATAGACTATTCACTCTTTTTGAAATTTTTTTAATCTTATAGTTCACTCTTTCCTGCTTTACTTACTTCCTATTGCTCAGATTTCTTCTTTTCAGGATTTTTTCCTCTGTCTAATGTTTAAGCACAAATAATCCATAACATACCATACTTAGAGTGAACTCATCTCTTCCCACACCTCCAACCAGTCTTGAACTCCAGCTCACATTTTCAAGTACCAGAAGTATACTAGTAGTTAAAATATAGACATTTAATATTCCCCAGCATCTCAAAAACAACACATTCAATGCTGAATTTATCATTATTTTGATTACTCACTTTATCACATTTATTCTCAAACTGCAAGTGATTTATTAACAATCTGAGATCTCAGAGGTCTCCATCATGTTCAGTTCACTTTCACAAGTTACACTGTTAGGGGTCATCTCTTTGACTCTCCATAACCCATTGCTTTTTCTCTTCTTCCCCACTGCATTTACCTTAGTGCAGCCCTTCAAAAGCTCTGATATTGGGAGAGTCTTTATTGAGGGACACTATTATCACAATGACCTCCTGACTGGTCTTTCTTTCTGCCTTTATTCTCAGTCTTATTTTCTTTCCATTTCCTCCAATTTCCCTGTGTTTTTTTTTTATTTAATTTTTTTTGTTGTTGTTCTTTTTGAGACAGGGTCTCACTACGCAGTTCAGGCTGGCCTTGAGTTCACTTTGTAGCCCAGGCTGGTCTCAAACTTACAACGATCCTCCTGCCTCAGCCTCCTGAGTACTGGGATTACAGGCATGCACCACCATGCCTGGCTTTCCAGGGTTTTATTTTTCATGTTATGAATTATGAATACCATATACTATTGGGTTAATAATATCCCTTAGTTATTGTGGGCTGATCAAGTCTGCACTGTCCTGGACGAGTATGTGGTGAAGGCTAAAGAAAAAGAGGCAAATGGAATGATTTCAGGGACCCATCAGGATCAAAGCTCTCTCACAGAATTCAAGATTCTCTCAGGGCTAAGAACAAGACCTTCTCTGGGTGGCTCATATTTATTTAGTTATCAGAAGAAGGGGGGCAGTACTCAGGAAGCAAGGGAACCACTCAAGGACTTCTCCAAGTAAGGTATTAACTTAATCCACCCAGGAATGAAATGCCTGAGGCTACGGTCTTTACCTAGTTGAGGCTGGATCCAGGTGTCCTTGGCTGTGATCTTGTCTTATCCTTTGAGGCTTTCTAGCTTCCTCTGCCATTATAGGCCATATTAGGGATTACTGACTCACAGATTCACTTACTATGACTCCACTGCCCATCTCCAGACAGAGAGCCTAGGCTTTGGACAGACTCACAAGTAAACATGGAAAATCAGTTGGTTAATTTAAGTCCTGCTCAGGGCTGCTTTGCAGTGGTCTCAATATACCTTTGTTCAAAATCCTTTAGTGTTTCAACCACCATTAGTCATTTAACCTGATGTAGAAGCTTTTTATTATAAGAACCCTATTTGCCTTTCAAGTCTCATGTGTTTCCAATCCACATACTGTGCTTTATCTAAATAAATTTATAAAGCGATGCCTTAAACTTTGCACTGGTATGTGATATTATAACGCCTTATATGCTTTTAATGTTGTCCAGAATGACCTTTCCCATGCTGCTTTACAGTGAGTTCTGATGCGTCTTCCAACTTTTTGTTTATATTTCCTCTTCGGAATTTTCCAACATCTCCAGGGATGATATCTCTGTCTCTGGTCTTCCACTATGCTTTATACAAATCTTTATTGTGGTACATCTTACAGTGTCTTGAAAAGTATACTACTCCTTGATCTTCTTGATGAGAAATACTGTATCTTACTCACCATGATACCTGCAGTGTGTGGCACAGTACTTGCCACATACCAGACTCCCAATGAACACTTGTCAAATAAATGATATGACAGGAAAGTCCTGTAGATTGTGAATTAGAACATTTAGACTACTGCTTCTGCTTACAGTGTTCTTCCTGACTTTGAAGTATTTTTGGCATTTCAATTTCTTTAACCTGTGAAATGAGAAAATGAGCTAGATTTTTGGTAGGGAGCCCTCCAGCTTTAATGGTCAACACTGCTACATGTTGTAAAGTGAACTTTATATTGTGTCTGATGACAGACATTTTAACATATAAGAAAGGAGAGATTTCACATAAAAATATGAATTTCCAATATATCAAAAACACAAGCCAAGCATGGTGGTGTGTTCCTGTAATCCTAGCATTTGGCAGGCTGAGGCAGGAGGAAGCCAATCTGTACTACATGGTGAGTTCAAGGCCAGCCTACATAGCATAGTCCTCACTATGGACTACATAGGAAGACTCTGTCTCAAAAAAAAAAAAAAGGGAAAAAAGCAGATAGTTTGACTACATTGAGCCAATATTCCTAAAAATCCACCCCGGGGCTGGGATGTACCTCGGTGATACAATGTTTGCCTAGAATGGGGAGGCCCAGGGTTTGATCCCCAGCACTGCAAAAGTAAAACTTCAAACAGAAGTCCACAAGGGCAATAGCTGAATCCCACCATTATAGAAGAGTGTGTGTCCTTGGCTGGACCTGCATGGTCATCTCTTCAATTCTCACTCTAGAAGAGGCAGAGTATGACCCTGACTTTAGTTATGAACACATGTATGCATAATACTGAACAAACCACAATTTGCCATATGTAGTATCAATTCAAAATATCCTTGTTTTTTTTTTTTTTGTCACCTAAATACATCTGGACTTCTGATATCACATCTTGCTGTACCTTTCAGAAAACAATGTTGCCCTAACATAGGCAGAAGCCAAGCCATGTTATCTTCTAATTAATTTGGTGAGGTATTTCTTTCTTTCTTTTTTTTTTTTTTTTGTCTTTTTGAGAAAGTGCCTCGCTATGCAGTTGAGTCTGGCCTTGAGCTCATTTTAGCCTAGGCTAGTCTCGAACTCACAATGATCCTCCTGCCTCAGCCTCTCCAGTGCTGGGATTACAGGCGCTCACCACCACACCAGGCTCCGTGGTGAGGTATTCTTTCACCGGAAGTAACTGACATTCTTCATTTAACAATTACGTTATGCTTGAATAGTTATTACTAGAACATTCTCTGTTCTCTGCTCATTTTCAAACGCTGTACAAACTATACCTTGCATTTCAAGGATGCTTAGAATGACTTGCATGTGCTATAAAAATTTGTCTACCAAGGGAGTACCAGGAAGTGACTTTTCACTCATTCCTTCATTGTTCTTGCTAGATTTGAGTCTTTGTGTTTGCATTTTCACATGTGGCTGTACAGTCCAGAGTTGAAGATTAAGAAACACTGTAGGCATGACTGATGAGGCAGGGTGAAGACACAGCCCAGGGAGGCTGGCTTCACCGAGTAAAGAAGGTAACTGCTCTGCGATTCCTCCTCTTCTTTGCGTGCAGTCGTTTACCATCTGTATGAAAAGCTTCAAACAACAGCATTTTGCTTGTAATTCTTTACTTAGCTTGGAACCAGAGGGGGCGGAACGGAATCTCTGTCACTCAGCCCTTGGGGCCAATAGGAGGGGAGAGAGCTCCGCCTCCTTTCCTGGGCCGTGTTCAGGGCATGCGCACTGGGCGTCATCGCGTCACCGCCCGTCAGCTGAGAATTGCCTCTCAAAGCTGAGGGGCTGGTGGTTGTCTGTGGGCACCGAAGGAGGAGGAAACCGAGGAGGTCGGGGTAAGAGGATCCTAGAGGGGGGAAGATCCCTGACTGGGCGCTGCAGAGAGACTGTCCCGCTCCGTTTGTGCGCGTGGCCCAGGGTGTGCGCTGCGGCAGGCTGGGGCGAGGCGGTGGGCCCGCGCCCGGCTCCACGCCCCCAGCCCGGCCCGGTGCGGCGCCTGCGCGGTCGGGGCGCGCGGCCGGGGGTCGCCGGGTCCCTGCCGCGCGCCCCGTGGGTCCCCGCGCAGGCGCGGGTTGGGCCTAAGCGCCCGCCCTGTCTTGCCCTGTCCGCGCTGCGCTCCCGAGCGGCACGAGCGACACGGCGCGCCCTCCCGACCTCTTCCTTATTTCCACGCATGGATAGAGAAAAGCACTGCACTTGTCGTGCGGAGGGCCTGTGGCCGTGGTGATCCGAGGCGCCTGGTATTTCGGCTCCCGTTGGGCTTGAAGACCTGGACACGCCGACTTTCTTTGACCTTTTTCTTACCTATGCTCATATTCTTACGGCTTTACACAAAGACCTTCAAAATACATAAAATATTTTTAAAGCTCCTACTTCCCCTTTGTTTTCTAGGTTACTCACTTTAACTTCAGAGAAAAGGGAGAGTGCCCTTCTGGTTGAATGCTGTATGTATTTTTTTCTCTTTGTGTGTATGCGCAGGCGTGTTTTATTTTTTCAGTTTATTTTACGTCTTTTTAAAATTTTTATTAGTATATGTTTGCAGTACATAGTGATTACATTCAGCCTGGGGAGTTGGTACATGTCTGTAAAGCATCTTGATTCCTTTTACTTGCCTTCCTCCTCCCCATCCGATCCCTTTCCATCTCTTGCTCGCTCAAATTTTTACATTGTTTTCGATCTTACAGACATACGTTGATTTTTAATCACTTCAGATCACTGGATTCTAATTATATATAATTTAAAACGCCCAGAATCTGGAAGGAAAGGAAGTAATTATGAAAGACAGTGCTGTTTGGTAATGTCGGAGGTGGACGTTTCTCCTGCTCTGGGTGTGCTCTGAGCCACACGCCAGCCCCAACTGATAAAAAACCTGTGTCTTGTGACATGAATGAGCCTTTCCTTTGCAGGCGCCTTGGAGAAGTTAGCCTCAGACTTGTGACTAGTTAAGAATTAGGCTGCAGATTGAAAGTGTCTATAGCAGTTAATGTGGTACTATAATAACGCATTAATGTCTTTATCATTTTCCTTCAGATATGTTGCTTAAGCTGCTTCTGATTAACAGAGTTTGTCCTCATTTTGGCTGTGGTGGTTGAAAAGTAAAGTATATAAAGTGTATCTGCAGTAAGTCTGAGTAAAGTTTGCTGTGGTTCCATGTAAACTGAAAGTTTAATGTGTGCAAGAGTGGAAAAAAAAAGATCCTTGGTACTTTGAACTAAAGCCAAATGCTAACGTCTAATAGTTCAACTGATAGAGTAGCTGAGTTGAAGAATGCAGTGGGTATCATTTGGGTAGACACTACTCACGCGTAAACCGAGCGCCCTGATCTTCCTTTTGCATCTGCCATCGCGAGGCACTGGGTGGACCCTCTCCTGTTTGCAGTCCAGAGGGAAGGGTGGGTGATAAATATACTAATTTGATCATTTTCAATAGTGATGTTTGTTGTGGAGCAGTAAATTAGAAAGTGTAACACCAAATGGAGGAGGGGTGACTTTCCGTTTGGGATCAGGCATCTTTAGCGTGTGGCGATAGCATGGTGGGAGAAAAAGCCTGTCCCATGGAGATTATGGGAAGACCCTTCTGCATTGAGGTGATTACACCCTCCAAGGTTGAAGGCAATGATACACCAGGATCAATCAGATCTGAAAGAAGGCGCTGCCATTCAGAGTTTAAGAGTGATATTATCTACCTTTAGGCTGGGTGTGTATTCTCAGGAAGTAGGACATTTGTTCATTCATTCTACAAACATTTATTCAGCACCTGTTATGTAGCCATGCAACTCCAGCATTTCATGCTGGTGCTCAGCACTATGAAAGTGAAACCTCTTTGCCCAAGCTGGATTCATAAAACATGAGGTATATGTTTACTGGAAATCGTAAAGATGCTAAAGTATATCCGGTAGTAGCTGGGGAGTAGTGTTTGATACTGGAGATTCTGTATTGAAATTCTCTTTGTTCATTCTTTATTGCTCTTGACAAGCAGTCTTGAAGAAAAAACTGTGCTGCATTTTGATTCCCTCACCCTCTTTCTCTTTGTGGTGTTTCTGTATGTTCATAGAAAGGTAATTATTGAGATGTTGAGTTAAGCACTAACAGTAGGACTTTCTGCAGTGATGGTAGTGGACTGTATGTGAGCTGTTGAAGCTAGACACAAAAGATTTTTGGACACTTGGAAAGTGGTTAGTGTGACTTTCATTTAACCTAATTTTTATTTAAATATTCTGTGTAGTTGGTAGCTACTCTGTCAAACAATGCAGGTGTAGACGATGAGTCATGTAATTATTATTTTGAGAAATGACACTAGGAATTCTGAATGAGCGTGCAACCGGAGTATTTTGGTGTATAACAACTTGAATTACTTCCTGGATATGGATATACAAAATAAACATTTGAGAAAAACATAACAATTTATCCTACATGCAAAAACCGTAAAACTTTTTTTAAAAAATCATAAACTTTTGAATCAGCTAATCATTAGCTATTTATCTGTGCGTTTGTGATTCCTTTTTTACAGTAAAATTAGCCATTTAGCCCCTTTATTATTCTAATATCTCATCTAAAAAACCAGTCATTGTTTCCTCATTTTAGTAGTCAAGATAGAAAAATTTCTTATGGGGCCTGCAGAAAGGTGGTAAATTTGACTTTTCTAGTTAAGTGAGAGCTCTTGTCCTTAGTTTTGTTATACAGAAAGCAGTGTAGTTTAGTGTTTAAGAAAATGTAAGCTGTAAAGCTTAACTTCAAATTTTAGCTGTTTTGCTCATCTTAAACAGGTTACTTATTCTCATTATGTCTTAATTTCTTCATGTGAAATATCACAGTAGTAATTGTACCTAATTCATAGACTGTTGTAAGAATTAACTGAGAAAGTAAATGTAAAAAGCACAATGTTAGGAAATGGTCCCTTAGCAAGTTGCTTTTTCCTCCTTGCTAAGATAGTCAGCCTATACCCTTCTCTAAGAAAATGAAAATAGTTGAAGAGTAGCAGCTCTTTGGATGAATGAAGCCCTGTTATCTCACTAGCAGGAACTTTTTCAAATTTAGTTTTTGGAGTAAAAGTATAAAGAAGAAGAGTTATGTTTGTGTCTAATTGATTGGCTCTTTGGAAAGGAAGAAGGTTTCCTTAAAAGAAGATAGAAGACTTAGGCAGACATGCATGAGTTTGAGAGCTACAGTACTATGCATGAGTTGACAGGTCTCTAGAGATGCTCTCTGCAGGGAGAGCGGAGGCCGCAGGTGCTGTTGTGTTGTGCCCTGCAGGTACAAGAGAACATCAGACCTTTCCTCTGCAGGGTGGTAATACACTTAGTCCCTGGATGGAGGCCCAGTTGCTAAATGTCTTGCCTAAGGAAAAGAATTGCTGTTGCCAGTTTCAGTGGCAGCTGAGGGGGCAGTTGGTGAGTTCTCATAGCTTCAAAGACATAGAGATTATAAAGAGAGAGTTAAGGGTGTGCCTTGGAGACATAGATGTGAGGTTCCTTCTGGTCTGGTTAAAATGGAACCATGTGAGTAGGGGAGCCCCCCCCAAGAGAATACTTAATAAGAAACAGAGTATTTTCTCATTCACAGTGTGCTTATGTCAGCTATAAGCCAGATTTAGCTCGTAGAGGGAAAAGAGGAAAGATGGCATTGAACTGAGAAAGAACTGTCTACCCAGGCAGTGAAATATTATTTAACTATGAAAAGAATGCAGTACTGAGGAATACTGAAATATAGATGACCCATGAAGGGAAAGATACGTGAAGCCAGTCACAAAGAGCACATATTACGTGACTGCATTTATGTGAACTGTTCAGAATAGGCAAATCTGTAAGAAGACACAAAGATTGTAGTTGCCTTTGGCTGGCGAGGTTCGGGAGAAATGAAGAATGACTAGTAATTAGTATGAGCTTTCTTTTTAGAAAAATGAAAATGTCCTCAAAGTGATTTGGTGATGGTTGTACAACTTTGTTAATGTGTAAAAAAAACCACTGGATTACTTTAAATGGATGAATTGTATGGTATGTGAATTATACCTTAATAAGACTCTTTATTAAATGGACAGATCCAAGTGATGGTGTGTAGGATGTTCAAACTCATGTTGGTCTGATTGACTCTCTAGACCGGGTTTTGTTCTGTCAAGGTTGCAGCTCTTCAGGGAGCTACAGGTCCAAGTCCAAGGAAGGCCATGTACCTGCCACATTGCTGCAGAAGTTCAGTTGTCTGACTTGAGCTTTGAATTTGCCCTTTAATGAGTTTGGCTTGGAGACTGTATGTAGAACTTCGTTCAGAAGAGATAAACTGAACCTGTGGAACAAGGAAAAAGACGAAAGCTCTCAGTATTTTCAGGTGGTTTGAGTTCCAGGCATAGAACTGGCACTGGTCTACCCATCATGACAGTTCAGCTGTTGCACTTCCTGCCAACACAGTTCCTTAGGAGAAAGAAACATGTAGTCAGCCCTACATATACCTGGTTAACATCTGTAATTTTAACCAACTGTTTGTGGAAGATGTTTTTTAAATTGCATCTCTATGGAAAGTGTACACTTCTTTTACTTACCTTTATTCCCAAAGCAATAAGTATATCAAACTGTTTACATAGCATATATATTGCATTAGGCATTATTAGTAACCTAGAGATGAAGTATATGGAGAATACATATAGGTTATTGTATATACATATTATTTAAGGATGTTTGGACTTTGGTGTCTTTGTTTGCCTCCTCTCCGCTACTAGGAATCTCCAATGGTTTCTTTTTTTGTCTTTGAGACAGGGTCTCGCTATGCAGTTCAGGCTGGCCTTGAGCTCATTTTGTAACCCAGGCTGGTCTTGAACTCACAGTGATTCTCCTGCCTCAGCCTTCCAAGTACTGTGATTACAGGTGTGCACCACCACACCTGGCTCCACTGGTTTCATTACAGCATATTCAAAGTAAACCCGGGTTCAGGCCTTCCCTCTTGTGGCATGTATTTTGTGTAGTAGCAAGCATGAATAGTTTTGGAATCTGAACCCTGGAGTTGAGTCCCACCTCCACTAGTGAGTGGGTTGTATTACCTTGGACCACTTACTTAAGTGTAAGAGTAGTAATGGTACCTACTCTGTGGGAGAGACTATGAAAATTCAACTAGACAATCTACTTAAAATACTTCTCATTCCACAGATATGTGGGAAATGTTAGGTCATTATTACTCCCTTTTTCTTTCTGTGTGGCCTCTCACTTATCCCAGCCATGTATCACCTGATCCCAAGCTGGCCAAGAACCTCCCTTGATACATGTGTGTGTTCTTTCACATGTTCTAGGTCCATCTGCCCAGGTTTCCATGTTCTGGTCTTCATTCTCTGTAATAGTCATGCCCAACTATCCAAATCTTAAGTTTTTGTTTCATAAATGCTTTCTAACGGGGCAATAGTGATTTTTTCCTTTTTTTTGCACTCCCTGCCACTTTTGCCTAACACATGACTTTTATTGATCTGCATCATTCTTTGTTGCCTTACACTATTAACTTTATCCTTTCTCCTAAATGACAAGCTTGAGTTGAACAATACTTTTTTGTGTCTTACCAGCACTTCACTTAGTGGTGGACATGGGGCAGGCTGTTAGTAGAGAGTTGGCTTACAAATAGATGACTGACAATTTTTGCAGTATTCTTGTACTCATTATAGAGACAAGTGCAGGATTAAAGTTCTTTGCTGTGCACATTCTGTATGGTATATTTTTCACAGTCTTCTTTTCAAATCCTGAGTGATGTGATATAGACTGAAGAAGGAAGAGCTTCATCTCCCTCCCTCCCATAGCAATACCCCTGCCTTGCCATCTGTCCTAAGATGTTGGCTGCTGGAGAGAAGGGTCTTGCTCTGTCAAGGAGCTGTTATGGGCATTTTATGGGATGCTGTTCCTCTTTTTGGCTCTGCTGTTTGAAATTTAACCTTTCCCATGAAAATTAGAGACCCTGAGCTCTCCTTGTGTGTTACATTTGATCTACCAAAATTTCTAGGAATAGGCTGAAGTCTGTGTCCATTAATATTGAACTATCTGTTCTGCATTAAGAGTTGTTTTAAATGTTAGAGGATGATAAACAGTATATGGGCCTTGTCTTACAGTTATAGTTTTGTTATGAAAAAATATATAAATAATTCATATAAACTGTATAAACTCACAGAGAAAGGACTTAATAATCTTCCATAGTGAGATCAAAGAATTTTTTAAGGAAGTATACTACTTGAGTCTTACTTTGATTGTTAAACATGTTTAACACAACTCTGTCCTTAAAGGTCTGGTTTTGTTTTTACAGAAGTAAGAGTCTTGCTGACGGGTGGATCACATTGCCGGATTTCAACTCTATAATTTGGAAAATATAAACCAATAACTTTAAAAACAATTCTGTGGCTTCTGTGTTTCTTAGGTGACTGCCTAGAATACTGCATAGCCTATCAACATCTGATGAAATTAGCGAGTCAGCAAGTCAGCCATGTCGTATACTCCAGGGATTGGTGGGGACCCTGCCCAGCTGGCTCAGCGCATCTCTTCCAACATCCAGAAGATCACACAGTGTTGTAAGTTGAGTTTCAAATCAACCTCACTATAGTTTTCAAGGCTTAATAGAAGTTGGTGGAGGCTCATGAAAGGATATCTCTGACAGTTTGGGGAGGGAGAATTTCTCTAGGAGCAAGTTTTCAAAGAGTAGTACTCTAGAATGAATGAGATAAGTATGATAGAGGAAATGACATTGTATTTTTCTGTGAAGTGCCAGGTCTAGGCATATAATACATTATCTCAGTAATGAAATAAAGATTTAAAAGGACAATACAGTAGATGCATGTATTTGCTCTAAGACATCTGGTTCTCTATGAAATTATGAAGCTTATTGACTCAATTCCATAGGTTTAGAACTGGGAAGCACTATCAAGAGCTCAAGAGACATACATTTATTAAAATAGTCTAATGATATTGATTAGGTGGGTTTTGTAAATGTAAATACATGTTATGTAGTTAAGGAGCGAAGATACACAAAACAGGTATTTTTTTTCCTTTTTGTGTTGCTATAATGAAGTATCTAAGGCTGGGTAGGCGGTAAAGGAAATGCATTATTTACCTCGAAGTGGTGGAGGTCCAAGAATAGCGTCAGCATCTGCCCAGCTTCTGGGGAGCGCGTCACGGCAGAAGAGATCACACAGCACGAGACGGGGCAAGAGAGAGTGAGCTGAGGAAGCCAAACTCACTTTATAACAGTGTGCTGTCGTGATGATCAGTTCAGTCCATAGTGATGGAGAAAAACATTAATCTCTTGTAATAATCTACCCACCTGTCAAAAGACACCCCAACACCGCCCCTCTGGGGACCAAGCCTAACATGCGTTTTGGTGGTGGGGACAAGTCATATTTGAGTTATAGCAAGAGGGGACATCTTCTGCTATTAAGATAGGTGCTATAGAAGGGGATGACTTGGACTCCCAACAGATTATCCCTTGCTACACTTGTCAAAAACCGAATGTCAATAAACTGATCCAGTGTGACATTTTATTAGAAGATGTTACTTCTCAGATGTTTATTAAAGAAATATCATTATGGCAGGTTTCAGCCTGCATTTTTTTTTTTTCTTTTTTATACCTAAATCACAATCACCCACATGCCATAGATTACCCTAGTCACTTTACGGTCAGTCTTTAGCCATGGGGACTCCGAGAACATGATAATACAGTTTTATTCTTTAGCCTGCATCCTTAGGGCTACCAGAATGTTAATACACTGTTGAAATAAAGAATGTTTTCAGAACACCATACTATGTTTTTCTATTCATGAAGCTCCCAGCAGTTTTTACTGTGTCTGAATGGTTTAAATGAGATGCCAGTGTGTTTTGGAGGCAAAATGTATAAAAATAGATTGTTTATAGGCCAGGGATATAGCTCAGTGGCGCAAGTACCTGCCTGGCAAGCAGAAGGTCCTGAGTTTGATTCCTGGTACCAAAAAAAATGGATTGTTCCAGAAAGGTGTCACTGTATACAACCATGTAATTTACCCATATTTTGGTATGGGATAATTCATGTTTTCTTTGGCTAGCCTTAGAGCATCAAGGTAGTGAACAGCATTGAATATCATGGCACCTATAGCAGGCCGTGCAGGTGTGCTCCATCAAGGACTATTCTGGTTTGTCTGAGGCTCTGCCTTGTTCTTCCGGCTTCCGATCTATTTTGGTGGTAGTCACAGAGGAGCCTCTCATTTTCATGGTTCCCTTTCTGCTGGTTAGAAACAACATGGGTCTGTCTTAGGTGAGTCTAGGTACCTTTGTGAAAATTAAGAGCACTTACAGTTTTAATTTATACCTGTAGAAAAGCAAGACCTCGTGCAAGAAAGGGAGCCAAAAGCCTTCCTCCAAAGAATAGTTAAGGGAAGGAATACTTAATGGAGTGCGGACTTCCGAGGAGAGGATGAGAAGTGACTGTATTAAGATTTTGGAAGTAGTAAGCAAGAGGTGGTATAAAAGGTCCATGAGTAGAGATGGTGTGAATGTGAACTAGAGAGAGATAAGAGCTTCCTGAAGTCCAGTTACACTTGCCAAAAGAGAGATCCGTTGACCAGCCAGATGAAAAGTAATAAACTGGGCCAGAGTTGAATATTTACATGTTAACACAACACTGTGATTCAGGGCAGTCTTCGAATGTGCAGGAGGTCTCTTAACTATCCCATGTGTAGAGCTGTTAAGACTGAGGCCACTGAGCCAAGAGAAGGAACAATCATTGTCTTCGGATAGGTGCAGCACGGTCGTGTATGATGCAGAAGCCAGAAGTTCTATGAGACTGAGGGCTGTGCACGTGTTAGAAGCTGTAGAGAGTCAGACCTCTACTTGAGGAGGAAGGGTTTTGAATAATACAAGTTCAGGGATGACATTGCTTCCCTCAGGGCTGAGAATGCTGTTACCAAGTGACCAGGAATAGTGGTGAGAATGTCTCAGGGCCATTGTTTAGAGTCTTAAACCTTGGAATAATGGTTCAGACTAAGTGACTTTTAACTTTTATACTCTTGTCTTATTCATTCAACAAGTAATTCTTTGAGCATCTATTACTTCCCACACACCATTTCAAGTAACGGGAATCTAGCAGTAAACAAAATCTATGAGGTCCTGCTCTCGTAGTTTGTAATGCAATAGGGAGCAACAGATGGCGTTTTAAAAATTAGCAAACAATGTAATTTCATGTGAAGAAAAACAGAGTGATGTGAAAGCAAATAAATGATCCCTACCTGCATGCCCACAGTTCCTGAAAAAGGCTGAAGAGGGGCTGCCAGAGAGAAGAGCAGAGAAACAGCATTCCCGATACAGGAAATAGCTAGTGTTCAAAACTCTGAAGCAGTCCAAGGCCATGAATAATCATGAGATAGGAAAAAAAAGCAAGGCACAGCACTTGAGGCAAGAGTGAAAATCTAGACAGAAAATCCGATAGGATGCGCGTGAATCACCCAGGGCTTTGTAGGCTGTGTGTGGAGTTTAAATTTCAGACTAAGAGGCTGTGGAAATCACTGGAGGCTTTTAAGCAGAGAGGAGCCACAATCAGATCAGAGTTTAGCAAAGATTACTTTGGCTTCTACTTAGAAATTACAGTTTAAGGGAGTAGCAGGACTATTAAATTGGTTGTTTCAGAAGTGTCATGAGGTATTGGCTTGCACGAGTGTGCTAGTGAGGAGAGAGAGAAGTGACCATGGTATTTTGGAGGCAGAACCAATAAGGTTTGCCATGAAAGTAGGTGGAATTGAGAGGGAAAGAGCAGAGCCAGGGATGACTCCATAGTTTTTATATTTAACACCCAGGAGAAAGGTGGCAAATGTGTAATAGATGGAAAGGATTATAGTTAAAGACTAATGGGGGAACATTCTGTTCTAGCCAAGTAAATTTTGAAATGTCTTTTATACATATCTGTGTGAGATAGCAAACAGACAATTTAAATATATAAATTAGGAAATTAGGGAGTTATAAGAGCATTAGTGGTTATTTAAAAATCTAAAATAATCCTCAAAGAGGTTAAGAAAACAGGGCTGGGGGGAAGGCAGGGAGAAAGCAGCACAAAGAATGAGGTGGAGTGACCGGGAGGTAGGAACAAAAACCAAAATACGGTGGGCGAGGCTGGGGATATCGCTCCGTGGAATAAGCGCTTGCTTCGCAAGTGCGAGGTTGTGGAAGAAGGTTCTCAAGGGTAAAGCATTTCAAAGATAACCAATCTCCTGACTTTCAACACCTTTGTATAATTTCCCTGGCTTTTAAACTTTAATAGATCAAGAAGTGTACGTATTTTGTGTTTGGCTTCATTCTCTTACATCTTCAGGGTATGTCTGTGTAGCTGTAGGTCACTTATTTTAACTTACACAGTGTTACATGTTCAGCCATTCCACAATTTTTTTGAGGAAGAAGGATTTGAGGAAATTGAGAATAAACTGCTAGTGAGTAGTTCGCCTTTTGTCCACTATAGGAGGTGTGGCTGAGTATGAACAAGATGGAAATGTGGCAGAGGGGGAAAGTTCCTCTGTCTGAGTAGGTCTGTTTTTAAGTGGACTGTGAAGCAAAGTCATCAGATAGAACAGGATGGGCACTAGTTAGAAGTTTATGGGAGGAAGACACTAGCTGGACTGCTTATGGTTCAGACAACTGAGAGAAGGAACATACAAGAGGAAGTAGAGCAAGCTGAGTACACATGGAGATTGGGGGTCTCAAATTTAGTGGAACCAGCATACCTTACCGACAAGAGCTATGTAGAACTCAGCACGAACGTGCAAGGAAGAAGTGCGGAGTTTCACTTCCTGTCCTCCATCTGGTGATACTAATAATACTAGGTGGGTGGGACTGAGTAAGAGGTAGTTTGCACACATTTAAGTTCTTCTCTTTACTCTAACATTTCCATCTTTTGAATTTGTGTCAGTACGAATGATCTGACTTCAGAAAAATTCTGAAGAGAGGTTTTGTCAGGTAGGTAGGGCGTGGGCATCTGTCCAGCTAGAGCTAAAAGTCTTCCCAAAAGTTGCAGTGGAAAGAGTGAATTTTCCCGTGAGTATTGATCAGAGAAATGACAGAGTATATAAGATTGTGTTGTATTGTCTAGTTTATCCCACCAAAAATAGCAGTCAGAAGCTTTTAGATTCTTTAAAAAAGTCCAGGAATAACAGTTAGTAATACTGGAATTTTGTTTTCTTTTACCAGTGTTACATTATGGCAGTTCTGTTTTGCAAAGGAGGGAATAGATGAAAAAATATTTTTTAAACTT
This sequence comes from Dinomys branickii, assembly GCA_004027595.1. Lineage (NCBI taxonomy): Eukaryota > Metazoa > Chordata > Mammalia > Rodentia > Dinomyidae > Dinomys > Dinomys branickii. The sequence goes on from PVLD010004468.1 coordinate 28,323, forward strand.
AATTTTTTTTTTTTTTGAGACAGGGTCTCACCATACAGTTCAGGCTGGCTTTGAGCTCACTCTGTAGCTCAGGCTGATCTTAAACTCACAATAATTCTCCTGCCTCAGCCTCCCCAGTTCTGGGATTACAGGCATTTGCCACCACCCTGGCCCCTTAAATGTTTTCAGTTCTTGTTGAACCTTTTTTTGTTAAAAGTAACCTATAGTGTTAGGAATTTCCTTCATTAGTAAGAATTTAAACCATATTACAATGTTATAATTTATATTAAATATTTAAATATTGTAAATGCTTACATATATACTGTATATAATAGGTATATATCAGATAATTATTTTGAAATTAAAATTATAATTACGTATTATAGATATATATTTGTATTAAAATAATACAGCTTTCAAAAAGTTAGATACTGTATTGCAAATTAGAACTTTATCATGGATTTCTTATGAAACTTTAAAATGATTAATCAAAATATTTTTATCCTATGAGACTGTTGACTCTGGCCAGGAACATAGCTCAGTGGCACAAGTGCCTGCCTGGCAAGTGCGAGTCCTGAGTTCAATTCTTGGTACAAAACAAAACAAAACAAGACTGTTGACTCTGTAATGGAATTGGTAAGGAGTTTGTGCCCCCTGTGCTCCATCCTGTGCCTATGGAGTAGACATTATTCTCCATCACACGCCTAACGTGGCATGATCTAGTCATTCTTAACCCAGCTTCTCCAGACAGCCATCCCTGGGAGATTGTAACAACATGCAGATAAAACTATTTGTTATCCCATGTCTAGAAGAGCATCTTGCATCTAAGAAATGCTGAGATTTAGCTCTCAGATACTGAGCTGAGATGTTCAAAAGTAACATTTTTTATTAGTAAGACCTGGAAGTGAGATGTATACCCATTTACTGTCTCTATCAGTCTCTTATCTGTGATGCATGGCATAAAGATAAGCAAACCTTTGGAGATTGAAATGTGTGTGCCTATCATGTGAGTAAACCAAAGAAGGATATTTTTACATGGACCATTCATCTTTGGCCAGAATACAAATAATATAGAAAAATATCTTCAAAAAACACAAAGAGAGCTCATGTGTTTAAAAGAAGAAATGTATCAAAATCTTTAACATAAATTGAGTTTTTATAGGACTTTTTAAAAATAGAAGTATGTATTAAGTAGTACCCAAAATATGAATAGTCAATGAATTGTCTGCCAAAACACCACACATAAAGAAATAGAACATTATGAGTCCCCTGAAATCCTTCTCATGTTTATAGCCCTTCCTTACCCTTCAAAGTTAACCAGTTTCCTGATTTTCAACATCTTTGTATAATTTATCCAGCTTTTAAACTTTAATAGGTCAAGTTTATTTTGTGTTGAGCTTCATTGTGTTTGCAGGATTCACCTGTGTAGCAATAAGATCATTTATTTTCTTTTATAGTATTCTGTATTCGGCCATTCCACAATTCTATTATTGGTGGACATTTGTAGTATTTCCATTTTTTGTTTTTGCAGTTATATATTGCTTTTCTGAATAGTCTTATATATTCTTATGTTCAATGTATGTACCTGGCATTTGGATTGCTGGGTCATAAGGTATGTGTATGGTCCGCTGTAGTAGATAAGCCAAAACAGCTTGCTAAAGAGGTTGTACCAGGTTTTGCTCCAACCAATCAGTGCATCAGAGTTGATAATGCTCAAAGTCCTTGCCAGAATTTACAGTCTTTTTGTTTTTGCTCATTTTAGCTATAGATTTATTTCACTATGGGTTACAGTGCCCTACTTAAAGTTTTTGAGAATGTAGTTAAGTTAGTATATTCAGTGGACAGTAGGAAAATTTCCAATCACACAGCTATATGGCATCCACGTGCATTTCTTGACATCAGATCCAAATAGAGTGAACTCTTACTTATTTATAATATGGTTTTCTTGTGTATATTTTTGGTGGGCTGGATTATGACCTCTTCCAGTTTTAATAGGCAAGAGCCCTGAAAGCTATATGTAGTGTTATTCTTCATTATTATTGAGGTCAGTTGTCTTATCTGTATTCATAATACATGTTCATACGATCCCATAATGGAAACAGCCAAGACTAGTTAGAGTTACACCAAAATTTATTTATATACTCTCTTTAAGTATTAGGAGATGGAAGAGTTGTGGACACAAACATTTCTCATGAGTCATGTCAGAATTAAGAAAATTACAAATTGAAGGAGACTGAGAAATACAAATGAGAATAGCTGACCATGAGATATTTTATCTCACGTAGTCCTTGAGATAAAATATTCCCATTTGTATGTCATATAGTAAAGTCTTAGCACCACTGCTAATGAGAATTCTGGCATTTGTGTAAGTACTTTTTAAATGAATAATATGAGAAAAGGAAATGGAGAATGGCTAAAAGTTAGCCACTGGGAAGTAAACTAAACAGATCTATTTGCATTATACAGTCTACACATGAAGATTTAGGAATTCAGAAGTTTTTGTGAAGATATTTGTAATTTATCACATATACTCCTCTGTGTGTATGTTTTCTAGAAAATTTGGGAAGGTAGACTTTTTTCAGGAGGCCCATGTTATAAATGTAAGAGGAAATAACTGAAAATATTTCTATTGAATTCTTTATCATTTGTGTCCTGTAATTAAAGCTATTAAATCAAAACAGACTTGCCCAGAATTCAGAAATACACTGTAGGTTTCCCTGTGTTGTTAAGTAACTTCTCTTACTGTGTATGTATTTACCTAGTCTATTAAGAACAATCAGTGCATGGCTCTTGTCTCTATAATATGGTTCTTAGGATTTTGAGATGAAATTAAAAGTCTATGTGAAGTGTGGGCCCTTTTGTTGTTTTTTAAGAATGTATAGTTCTTTTCATTATGGTCTGGTATAAAGATTACTTATTTTTGCACCTTAACTCATGACTGCACAAAAAGGAAGCTAGTATGATCTACTTCTCTGTTTGGTGCCTGTGAAAGCTTTTCTATTAAAAAAAAAAAGCTTCAGGCCTCAGACATGAGTGAATTTACTGGAACTGTGTATGTAGTCAGCAGCACAGGCTGGTTTTTCATTGGTGGGAGGAGTAGGCATTTTTAACAGGAAAAAAAGAGTCAAAATTTTGCCCTTTTTCTCCTAAAATGTTGCCTGATAGATCTATTTCTGATGTCACAGATCTGAAAGTATTTGAGGAGAAAAACAGTAGTTTTGATTTCAATGTTGTCATTTTCTTGTGCCTAAGGTGTTGATATAATACAGTACAGAGATAGGTATGAAAATTAGTATCCTGAGGCTGGGGATATAGCTCAGTGGCATAAGCGCCCACCTGGCAAGCACGAGGTCCTGAGTTCAATCCCTGGTACCAGGGGCAAAAAAAAATTAGTATCCTGTCCAAGTGGATTTTAACAGAAAGTGACCACTTCTGTCCAGTGACTTTCTCTGTATGACCGAGCATGAGTGCTATTTATGACCAAACATGAATGAACTCGTTTTGGGAGTTAAATCTGCAAGAGATGGCTTTAGGGTACTTCAGGGAATTTTATCTTTGTTTGCTCCTACTTGTGAACTATCTCCCAGCTTAGACTTGATTCCAACCCCTGACGGGTTGTCCTGCTTCTCCCTATTCAGTCTCAGTACAAATCGTGTAGGCTCTGTATGCCAGATCCGTCCGTTTCTCTGCATGTTCACCCTCTCATAGGTCCAAGCTGTGGTGTTTTGTTGAATGACTGCATCCTCCAAATTGTTGTTCTGCCTATCCTTAATCTTTTTTACATAGTAACCAGGACACATTTAAAATTGTATGTCATATCATGTCATCCTACAGCTGAAAATCTAACCATGGCTTCCTTGGCACTTAAAATTCAGTGTGAACCCTACCGTGCCCTACAACACCCTCCAGGATTTATGCCTTGCCCTCACTTGTCATCCCTGCTCTTCCCCCTCCCTTCTGCCACACTCCACCACAGAGGCCTTCCTTCTGCTTCTTGAGTGAGCTGATTGACTCTCAGCAGCTTTGCACTTGTTCTGTCTGTGCTTCACACATTCTTGCAGATCAGCACGTAACTGACTCAGCATTCAGGTTTCAGTACAAAAATCACTTCCTGAGAAGTGTCTTCTCTGACTTAATTTTGTTTCTGGTCATTCTTTTTTCTCATTAACCTCTTTTTATAATGTTTTTGTATCAGTAAATTAAAGTACTATTATTGTTTACTTTTTTCCTGTGTTCCTACTAAAATGTAAATCCTTGAGAGGAAAGTTTTAATATGTCTTATAAAAAATGACAATTATTATTTTTTATGAAAATGAGGTATAGTGTATGTGGGGGTTTTTTTGTTCATTTTGTTTATTTGTTTCATTTTTTCTGCATTTTCCCTCCTCTGTTGGCTGCGTATTTTTCATTATATGAATATACCATACATCATTTAACCAGTCCTTCATTAATGAACATTTTATTATAAGAATATATGTTTAAAAGTTGGGGAGCTTACCTTCTATGCTGGCTCTGCATGTTGATCCTCTGAGTTCTCTGTAGGTAAAGTGTGATACTAGTATGTATTTGTATACTACACTTGTTTAAAAAATTGTTTTTATTAGCTTTTTTCACCATAAATATAATTACACCATAAATATGGTAACTGTATTGCAGAGTAGCTTCTCTTTTACAAAAATGCAGTTGTGGTTAGTTGTGTCATGGTCACTTACTTGCCTTGTGAGTCTGCATATCTATTTTGTTTGGCTCAGAGACTCTAAGGGAGTCAAATAACAGAAGTTGAGCTGGGGTAATTAATTTTGATTTCCTGAAATGATTTTAACTACTTTTGTCCTCATCACTCTTATTTTTACCAGTTCCTGAGTATTGTTTTTTATTAAAGAGTAATTGCCTTTTGTACTTCTTCATGCAGGATTTTTCTTAAAGCAGTTATTTGTTTCTTAATTGCTTTGAAAGGACCCAGGTATCATACAAAGTTTCTGTAAGTCCTGAAACATTTATTTTTCCCAGTTTTCTTCTTGTCTTACTGTTGCTATCATAATAATTTTTTGAAAAAGCCATATACAGTAACATACTAGTGGCACTGATTATGACCCCCTCCTTCTCTGGGAGGGTTTGGTGTAGATCTCACATACAGTCAGAGAGAATGCCCATAGACACCTCCATCTGCTTCTGACCTTGAACTGTAACTCTTCTTTTGGGAGTGTGAAAGTCTTCAACTAATGGCCAGGGGAGCCTTGCTTATTTGTGAACACAGATCACCACCTTGCTTCTGGGCATGGATGGAAAGCAGGACAGAGTGGGCTACATACATCTTGTGATTTTAGTTGTGTGGTATTGCCCGCTTTATTCAGCAGACCTTTCCTACAAAATAACTGTTATGGTTTATATGCAGATCCTGCCAACCCAACCTCATGGACTCATAGGTGGGGCTTTTGGGAGGTGACTAGAATATGGAGGTGTAGTACTTATCAGTAGATTAATGCACTGATGAGTTGACCGCTAAATGTGATTTAGGAGATGAAGCCTGGTTGAGGAGGGCACTTTAAAGATGTATCTCCTTCCCTCCTCCCTTGATGCTTAGTCTGCTTCCTGCTCACCATGCCATGAACTGTTTCTTCTCTGTTATGTCCATCTGCCATGCTGTCCTGTCTTGGAGCCAGCTGGTATGGACTGAAACCTCCTTTACAAACTGTGAACCAAAATAAACCTCTTTTCCTTACAGTTGTGGGTGTCAGGTATTACGTCTCAGTGATGAGAAAGTAACTAAGACAAATTTTGCCACCAGGGAAGTGGAGTCATTGCTGTCATACTACCTGACCATTTGGTTCAGAAGGCTTTGGAACTGGCTTGTGGAAGGAATTTGGAAAGGTTTGGAGATGTGGACTGGAGAAGCAGCCATAAAATTCTCTGAGCTTAGCTTGATAGGGGACACTGGTCAAAGCTCAGAAAAGCAGGATGCTGATAGAAATGTAGCTAGTAAAGACCAGCTTCAGAAAGGATTCAATTGGAAAGGACTCCATTGGCATTTAGACTACAGGCCACGTGTATTATTTTCTTGCAGATTTGTCTGCATTTTGCTCCTGTCCTGAGACATAGTAGGAGACTGAGATCAAAGGCAGCAGATTAGTAATCTGGTGGAAGAAATTTCAAGGCAGTCTAATGTTGAGGCAGAGACATCACTATTCTTGAGAGCTTTTAGGGTTAGGGCTAGAGAATCAAGAGTGAAAGGCAATAATACACCATGACCAGGTGGGATTCATCCCAGGAATGCAGGGATGGTTCATTATATGCAAATCAATCAATATAATGCACCCTATCAACAGAGCTAAAGACAAGAATCACATGATCATCTCAATAGATATAGCAGAGCTTTTGATAAAGTCCAACACTTATTTATGATAAAAGCCCTACAGAAAATTGGCATAGATGGATTTCACCTCAATCTGATAAAAGCCATTTATGACAAACCAAGAGCCAGCATCATACTAAATGGACAAAAACTGAAAGCTTTCACTTTAAAATTAGGAACAAGGATGTCCACTGTCACCACTCCTATTCAGCATAGTTCTGGAGACACTAGCTAGAGCAATTAGACAAGAGAGAGAAATAAAAGGCATAAAGATAGGAAAGGAACAAGTGAAATTATCTTTATTCGCACATGACATGATACTCTACATAGAAAACCACAAAAACTCCACTGAAACACTCCTAGAATTAATCAGCAAATTCAGTAGCTAGCTAGATACAAAGTCAACACTCAAAAATCAATAGCATTCCTATGCACAAGCAACAAACATACCAAGAGAGAAATAAGCAAAACCATGCCTTTCACAATAGCATCAAAAAAACTGAAATACTTAGGAAGTAATCTCACAAAAGAAGTAAAAGATCTGTACAGTGAAAATTACACTACTCTGAAAAAAGAAGAAATTGAAGAGGATTTCAAAAACTGGAAAAATATTCCTTGCTCATGGATCAGAAGAACCAATATTGTGAAAATGACCATACTACCAAAATTGTTATACAGATTCAATGCAATTCCAATGAAAATACCACTGGTGTACCTCATAGACCTAGAGAAAACATTCCTAAAATTTATCTGGAACCAGAAGAGACCTAGAATAGCAAAAGCAATCCTGGGCAACAAAGGCAAGGCAGAAGGTGCCACAATCCCTGATTTGAAATTATACTGCAAAGCTACTGTAATAAAATCAGCATGGTATTGGCAAAAAAAAAAAAAAAATAGACCTGAAGATCAGTGGGGCAGACTGGAAGATGCAGACATAACCACAAAGACTCAGCCACCTTATATTTGACAAAGGGGCCAAACATATTCACTGGAAGAAAGAGATAGCCTCTTTAATAAACGGTGCTGGAAAAACTGGCTTTCCACATGTGAAAGGCTAAAACTAGACCCAAGCCTATCACAATGCACTAAAATAAAGTCAAAATGGCTTAAAGATCTAAATATTAAAACAGAAACATTAGATCTAATGGAAGAGAAAGTAGATGGAAGTCTTGAAGATATAGGGATAGGTAGAAAGTTCATGAACAAAAACCAAACTGCATGGGAAATACTTCAAAGAATCAACAACTGGGATCTCATTTTGTTGAAAAGTTTTTGCACATCAAAAGAAATCACCAACAGGGTGCAAAGAAAACCCATGAATTGGGAAAAAATTTTATCCAACTGTCGCTCAGACAAAGGACTCCTGTCTAGACCATATAAAGAATTGAAAAAAATCAGGCCCCCAAAATTCAAAGATTGAATACAAAAATGGGCATCTGAGATGAATACACACTTCTCACGTGAAGAAATACAAATGGCAAATAAATACATGAAAAAATGTTCAATGTCATTAGTCATTCAAGAAATGAAAATTAAAGCAACACTGAGATTTCAGTCTCACCCCAGAAAGAATGGCTATCATCAAGAAATCAAACCATAACAAATGCTGGAGGGGCTGTGGGGCAAAAGGAACTCTTCTCCACCGTTGGTGGGGGTATAGACTGATGCAACCACTGTGGAAGGCAGTCTAGAGATTCCTCAGTAAACTAGGATTAGAGGTCCCATTCAACCCAACTGTTTCCCTTTTGGGTATTTTTCCAGAAGAACTGAAAACATCATACCACAGTGATATATGTGCACCTATGTTTATAGCACCACAATTTGTAATAGCTAAATCTTGGAAACAACCCAAATGTCCATCAACTGAGGAATGAATTTAAAAGATGTGGTATTTTTATACAATGGAGTATTACTCAGCAATAAAGAAGGATAAACTAGAAGCTTTTATAGGTAAATGGATGCAAGTAGAGACCATACTCATTAGTGAAATAAATTAGATTCACATGTGTAAACATCATATTTCCGCCCTTGTACAAAAACCTGAAAGAGTAAATCTGAACAGTACAGTAGATATTGTGAAAGGGAAAAGAAACTGCTCAAATAGGAAGGAGCAACTGGAATGAAAGAGGGGGGAGGAAAAAGAAAGAAGGAAGAGGGAAAAGTACGTGTATATATGCACACACACGCACACACAGGATAGCTAGGATAATTGTACTACTAGTATCTGCTGGTTTATTGAAAGGAACTGTTAATGTGTAATTGTTTGATCAATCTTGAATGCCTGTATCTAGTTATATGTGCAACCATTTTGGAGATGACATTGTGTAATATAACAACCATTGTTAATATTCTATCACCATGTTTTGAAATTCTATATCATTTTTATTGCTCTCTATGCTGTTTTGTTTATGTGTTTGTTTATGTTACGTTGTTTCTAAAAAATGAAAACCAAAATTTGTATGTATATGTAAGAGTAGCTGGAATAGATGTATTGCTGATGTGTTTGGTTTATTGAGAGGAACAGTCAATGCAAAAAATTTTCTTTTTCTTGCCCAATTTTACATGCTTGAATTTGGTAATCAGAATGACTGCTCTGAAAACAATATGCAGTATAAAAACCATTCCTACCATTTTGTATGGTGAAGCTGTGCATCATTTCCAATTTTTTTTATTTATTTTTATTTTGGTTTTTACTTGTTACTGTCTTTGATTGTTTGATCAATCTTACTTTTTTATGTCTAATGGCCTGAGCAACTTTGTTGAAGATAGCAGGATATAATTTAGCAACCATTGTAAATTTCTTATCATTTTGTCGTGAGGTCATGTATCATTTTTGTTGTTTTGGGGTTGTTTTTGATTTTTGTCTTCATTGTTGTTTTGTTAGTTTTTTAATTGTTAAAAGGAGGAAAAAGAAAAAAAAGAGTGAAAGGCATAGTAAAGTTTTGAGTTTCAACAGAAAAGCTCCTCTAAAATGGAGACCTACAAAAATAGAGCAGAGCAGAGCAGAGCTTGCTGAAAATTAGTATTAAAAAGAAGCCAGGTGTTTCATAAAAGGGCAGTGGAAAAAATGGCTTGATGGAATGTGAGGAATGAGTAAGGCCCTATCCTTCACAGGCTCAAAACTGCAAAAATGAAAGACTTTGCTTAAGAAGAGAACCCCAGGGCATCATGGTCCAGAATGAGGGCTACTTAGAGAATTTACTTCTCAGGTTTTGCCCTCCAGGCACAAAGAGACCTCTACAGCCATGATAGAAGGAAGCCTGGCTACTACTGTTCATCATCCTTGGGGTGCCCGTTTTTTTTATATGCATGAAGAGTACAAGAGTTGTGGGATCAAGGAGGCATCTTCCCAGGTTTTAGAAGACTTGGGAGACCAGGCTAGTGTGCCCCTGAGAGGGCCGTGCATGAAGCTGTAAGGGTGAAACCAAAAGGGTAGTGGAGACCCCTAGATTTTGGAAAAGCCAGAAATGTAGACCATTTGTGAAAAGCTGCAAGAAGTGAGCAAAGTCATCCCAAGAGAGAGGCCATGAGGGCTCCTGTCACCAGCACTGCTGGAGAAGTAGGGCCAGCTAAACGCTTTGGAATTCATCTGTTGTCACAGGTTGTCCCAGGTGCTGGATGTATAACTACTGGGATTTAATGTTTGCCCTGCTGAATTTTAGTCTTGCTTTGATCTTATTTCTCTCTGTGCCCCTATATCTCCCTTTTGGAGTAGAAATGTTCATCCTGTGCATTTGTACATTGGAAGTATCTAACTTGCATTTCATTTTAACAGGCTTACAACTAAGAGTTTGCCTTAAATCTCAAAGGAAACTTTGGACTTGAACTTTTCTGCAATGCTAAAATTGTTAAGACTTTTGCAACTCCTGGAGATAGACTACTGTATGCATTTTCCATACAGATATGCATATGTCTTTTGGTGTCACAGGGTAAAATGTTATGATTTGTATCTAGATGTCCCCCAAAAGCCTCACATGTTCATAGGTGGGGCTTTCAGGAGGTGATTGGATTGTGGGGGTGCGATACAGTGGATTAGTCCACTGATGAGTTGATAGCTTGATGTGATGTGGGAGGTAAAGCCTAATGGGAGGAGGTGGTCATGGGGTGTGGTCTGTGAGAGTCTGTCTCCTTCCCTCCTCCCTTGATGCTTGTCAAGCTTCCTGCCCACCATGGCCTGAGCTGTTTCTCCTCTGCCATGCCCATCTGCCTTACTACCCTCCTTAGAGCCAGCAGACTGTAGACTGAACCCTGTATCAACTGTGAGCCAAAATAAACATCTCTTTCTTACAGTTGTAGGAAAAAAATAACCGAAACTGCCCTGTGTAGTAAGGTAGTCTGACACTGTGTGTGTGTGTGTGTGTGTGTGTGTGTGTGTGTGTGTGTGTTCACCATTTTGTCCTTTCTGAATTTGCTTTGCTTTCCTTTCCTTACAGTTTCTACTTTTCCAGTGTCTATCATCTGGCCATGTCTTCTAGGAGTTCTTTTTGTAATCTCCCTTTAAAACTGCAGTTACCTAATTAAGTTTTTTTAAAAGAAAAGCTTTGTGGTTGTTTTGAGTTATGATTTCTACTTTGTCTACTCTGTAGCAACATTTTTTTCCTGCTCTGTGTCTTTTGTAGAGAGTTTTACTGTTCCTTTCCACATTTTAAGGTAATCTTTTGTGTGTTTGCTGTGTACTCTGTTATTGAGTGGAATGAGCTTGAGATTCCTTCACAGGGAATAGAGTGCCTGGTCCCTTCCTTAAGGACTCCCTTTTCTATGTTGCCACTGGGTCTGTCTCTCTCCCCCAGTGCTGCTTAGATCCTAGCTTAGGGTATGAAGGGCTTCTCCTTCAGTCCTGGTGGCACCTCATGGGTTCCAGCAGGCATGACCACTTCTTTCCAGCGCCGTTTAAGGAAAGGTCTGGTCAGCAGTCTGTCAGCTTCCTGAGGATGACTTCGAACCTCCTTCCTCCACCTGCCCTGGCAAACTGCCTGTTCCTCTCCATTCATGCTGAGATCATCTCTGTCTGGTACATATCAAGTGTTCCTTATCTAAAGGGCTGAGGACTACAAGTGTTCCAATTTCAGAGTTTGCATTTTGGAGTATTTGTTTTTACATAATGAAGCGTTGGTTGCAATAGGGCCCAAATCTAAACATAAATTCGTTACTATGTGATATGCCTTATCACATAGCCTGAAGATAATTTTACACAACACTTTTAGTAATTTTGTGCATGAAACAAAAGTTTCACGGTATGGCATTTTTGTACTTGCTGGCACTGAAAAAGTTTTGGATTTTGGAGCTCTCTGAATTTGGAGCTTTCGGATTAAGGAGGTTCAACCTGTAGTGACAATTTTGAGCTCAGCCTCCTCCATTAATTTTTGTGAAAATGCGGTTTTTTAGTTTTTCTCTCCTCTCTTGCCATCTATTCATATGGATTAAAGAGAATAAGCTTCTGCTACATTCCTCTAGGAAGCAGAAATCCATTTTAGAACCAACTGAGTAGTAGTATGTTGGCAGTGAGAACTGATCAGAAATTAGGATTCTGTCAGCCATATACACTGATGGTGACCTGAAAGATGGGGCTTATTCTCAGCTTGTTTATGAGCAGAATTGTTGGGTCATCTATTGGGTTTGAAGAAGGAAGCTCAGAAACACGGCATGGTAAGTAGCCCCTCAATGTGATTCCAGCTGCAGCATAAACATTGCGAGTCCAGCCTGGGCAGTTTAGTGACTTAGTGATACCACATCCTCAGTGCAGAGGCCACCCTAATCCACAGTACTGGGGTGTGTGTGTGTGTGTGTGCCTTTTTTTTCTGTTTTTCTGGTGGCACTAAGGCTTGAATTGAACTCGAGCCCTTTGTACTCAGCTACATCCTTAGCCATTTTTTCTATTTCTGATTTTGAGACAGATTCTTGCTAAGCTTTCCAAGCTGGGGTCAGACTTGTGATCCTCCTAACTCAGCTTCCGAAAGTGCTGGGATTACACACAGGCGTGCACCACCATACCCAGTTGTTTGTTTGCTTCTTACACAATCACATTCTCCAGAGGCCCTGTTATTTCTGCTTCAGGCCTACTTATCAGAGTAGGGAAACTGGGCAGGTCCAAGAGATAAAACATGGGAACTGAACATCTTTGCTCAGTGAGATAACTTGTAATGTTCTGGCCATCTAAGAGTCTAAATTATTGTTTATATATAGTTTTTGGATGACTTATTTTATACTTTACTGTTAAGAACTATGTCTTCAGATATAACCTTTTATTAAATAATCCATAATAGTGTTAAACTGCCCTAAATTTCTACTTTCTTGACCTATATTTCTTTCTACCTTTGAGGTTTTGGGGAAGAAAACCAATGAGAACCTTAAATGTGTCCTAATTTTGAGACTGTCTTGAGGAAACAGACTGTGCCTGCAGGAATTCTCTGCTAGGAGTGAGAACACAGTGAACAGGGACTTTGGCCCTGGAGTCAGAGGTTCCCCAGTGAGCCTCTCCCATCTGGACTCATTCTTTATAGGTTAGAGCTCACAGTGTGCAGCATGCTGAGCAGCTTGTGGAGACAGGCTCCTCCCTGTTTAGGTCACAGTACAGAGCAGGAGACAGAGAGCACAGAAAGCAGAAATCTTTGGAGATTTCCTGTTAAGTCTTTAGGGATAGCCATCTTCTCCCACCTTCTAAGACTAAACTAAGACCACTACAATCAAGACAATCCAGGGCAAGATCTTTTTTAGCATAAGATCACCTCCGCCCACTTGAGTCATCCCAGGATTATCCCTTGCCGCTGAGTCATCCACCCCCAAGTCTTCCACCAACCTTGAATCTTCCCTAGCCCTCCTATTATTGCATATACCCAGTAAATAGTGGCTGGCTTGCAGTGTCTTTGTCTCTGCAATTCTGAGGCATTGGCCTCCCAGCCTCCCTCCATGCATTACTAAGTTTGTCTCTTGTTTCTTGTTTCATCCATTTGCCCTTGCCCTCATACAGGCAGTTGGGGATTTTGGCCAGGTCCACAGTGAATGATTTGAGTAGCTGTCTTTCAAATTCTCCAGGAAGTTTTTCACTTGTGATGTGCTTTTTAGAAATATAATTCACTTTTCTTATTTTTGCTTGATAAGTGAAATAGACCACATTTTAAAAAAACATTTTACATTGATAATTGACATTTTCAACTGATTGTTATGTATGCTTTCCTTATGCATCTTGAGCTTTATAATGAACCTTTCTAACCTAACTTATGAGTAATATAGCATCTTGTATTCTGATAGACATCTATGCCATTTCCAAAATGTTTCTCATATCCCATTTTAGGTTACTTTTTATTGATTTTGGTTTGGGGTTTTTTTGAAACAGGGTCTTGCTGTGTAGTTTAGGCTGGGCTTAAACTCACTATGTAGCCCTGACTGGTCTGGAACTCTAGCACGGGTAGAAAGTTTTTATTTTATTCATTGATTGATTGATTGATTGATTGCAGTACTGGGGATCGAACTCAGGACCTTCCACTTGCCAGGCAGGTGCTTATTCCACTGAGCTATATCCCCAGCCCCAGGTAGAGAGTTTGATGAGAAATGATTGGAGTTTAAAACAGTTGTTTCTTTTCACATTTAGATTTCTTTTTAAGTTCTTTTCTTATTGTATCACCTGTATGTAACCCGCTAGATACATGTCATTGTCTGAAGTAACTGACTCTTCCTTCCTAGTTATGGCATATAACTCTCTTGTACCACATGTTACTGTGTGATCATTATCTCTACTATTCTCATAGAACATCCATGAATTATTATAGTCCTCTCAAGTGTAATGCATGATAGTTCACTAAGATGTGTTAGTAAGTATATTTTATTGTTTATTTCTGATTTTCAGGAGAAAAACATAAACTACTTATATCTCATTTACTGAGCTCTTACTTTATCAAGTACAAGGTACTTCCTTTTGTTCTCAGTTAAAGTTCATGACCGCTGAAAAATAGATGATTTCTCTGCATCTGACCTTGAAGCAGTACAGTTTGAAGAGCGTAGGTAAATCACCCGGAGTTTACAGCAGGAAGGAGTGAGATGAAGTTTCCGGATGAGATCATCTGACACACATCAACTTGCTAGTCAGCATTAAATTGTTCTTCCTCAGGGATAAAGTGAGAATGAGTTAGAATCTCAGTCCCATGTCTGAGAGTTTTACTGTTTTTTTCTGTGAGGTGCAGTAGTTTCTCGTGAAAGGAAAGGTGCTGCATTTTGCTCACGGCTATAGAAAGACAGCAGTTTGAACCGAGGTGCCCTGGTGCTATGCAGCCTGCCCCCTCGCCTGTCAGCATTCTTGAGAGCTCCCTAGTTCTCAGCAAATTCTCACATGATGACCATCGCAGAACCCCACCTCAATTTCTACCTACCCTTATAAGGAAACAGGACAGCATTTTTTTCTGAAGTGCTAATCCACTAGGTGGCAGCAGGCCCATGTGGAACAGAATGAGTTTCATAAAGAGGCAGGAATGGTACTGTTCTGTTTTTGATGAAATAATAATGCACCCCTTTTTTTGGTCAGAAATAGTATGTTCTTTCTGTTTTAGAAAATGAAATATATTCTTTAAAGTCACATTTCTGGAAGTAAGTAATGGTGAGAATAGGTCAAAATTGTGGACAATGTGAAAAATAACATGTTCAGTGGAAATTATTTTTGTCTTAGTCCTACCTCTGTATATTAGATAAGTTTTTAAGAAACTTTACTACATGAAAATAGGACTAAATAATTCCTTTTGTAATTTGAGAATTACTTCCAAATTCTGTTTCATGAATGTTTTCTTTAATATTGAAGTTATGCTAATTCAAATACATCATGAACATCTCTAAGAGATGGTTAATATGCTTACAAACTAAATTACATTGCAGAGAATGAGTGACTTATAGCTGTGACATCTTATGACTGCCTCATCCAACTGATAGCAGACTCCTCATTTGCTCAATTTTTTAAATGAAGAACAAAGAGGATTGGCCACATGAGCAGTTTACAAGGTGCCAGAGATTGTGATGACCTGACCTAGCACATCAGTCATGTGTTGAGAAGCACTATTGTTGGAGTCACCGTCTGAGTAGAGTGTGCTGAGTATATCTGCTCAACACATTAGGAACGTTCCCACATGGTGGCTTAGGTACTGCTCGCTGGTCGTGGCAGAAGCAGTTCTCTTTAATTCCTAAAAGCTGGATAATTTTTTGCAGTGTTTATATATTATAGTTATTTATTCTTTCCAAGATAAGATTTTAGTCTTTTTTTGGCTATCAACTTCTTCATAAATTTTATTAAAGTTCCTTTGCTTGACCTGTTTTCTATGGGATTTTCTGGCTTTTTCAGTTATCCTAGGTCTTCATATGTTAACAAATATTGCCTTTTTCTTATAAATTATGTAATCTCTACCTTTGTTTTTAAGGATATTTGATTGTAGTAACAGCCACATCCACTTTTTTTTTATTATCTTTTACCAATCTCACATGAAAAGTTAATTACCAATGAAATTGAAATTCTCAAATGTTTATTTGCTCTTGTAAATTTTAGGATTATAACCTTTGCTCACTTTTTATTGAGTTGTTTATATTTTGTAGGAGTTTTTTTCTGTTTATGGATATTCTTTCTTTGTCATATTCTTTATTTCTTACATGTATATTCATTTCATTCAATATATACTTATATTTCTAATATCTATATATACATGTTCTATGTGTAACATTAAAAAATGTATGTAGTCAAGTTGGGCAGTTTTTCCCTCCATGGTTTTAGTTTTGTATCATACTTAGCTAATATTTTATCCCTCACTTTAAGAATATATATTAGATCACACAATAAGTACATACAAGTATTTATTATATATAACTACATAATACATAATAAGTATTTCCATGTAATTTGTTTTCAGATTTTTCTCATTTTTAATTAATACTTGTTTGTGGTACACATTCATTTTGGAGGAATTGTGCATGTACATATCACATCTTGATCCCGCCTTAACTCCTGTCTCTCCTCATCCACAGAGCCCCTTCTCATCCTTTTAGAGAACCAACGCTTTCATTCATTGATCCTTTGTATTGTTTTCTTCTAGTCTTTATTTCATTCTCTGATCTTTATAATTTCCTTTCTTGTATTAACTTCAAATTTGAATTGTTTTTGTCTGTCTAGGACCTTGAAATACATCATTACATTATTTACTTGGCATTGTTCAATCCTTGTTATATGTGTGTCTACAGCTCCAACCTTCCCTCTTGGAACTGCTTTCACTGTGCCCATGGCTATTGATATGTTGTACTTCCATTGTCATTTGATTTTGAGAACTTCTTCTTCTTTGATTTCTTCTAAATCAATAATTACTATTTTAATAATGTATTGTGCAAATCTCTATGTTTGCCTGGTTTCTGTGGCTTCATTTGCTATTAATTTCTAGCTTCATTCCACTACCTAATATATGGTCTATTTTGGAAAAGTTCCTTGTGCTGTTGAGAAAAAGTATATTCTATTGCTGTTGGGTGCAACACTATAGATATCTATTAAGTTCATTTGTTCAGTGATGTAGTTTAACGCTAATGTTTCTTTATTCAACTTTTTGGCTGATTGACCTAATGGTGAAAGTGGGATTTTGAATTTCCCCACTCTGATTGCACTGGTATCTATCTGATCTGTCCTTTTAAGTCTGGTAGATTTTGTTTCAGGAAGTTGTGTGTGCCAGTATCTAGTGCGTGGATGCTTGCAATTGTTCCCTCTTCCTTTTGAATCATTCCCTTTTCCAATGTGTAGTGGTCATCTTTGTCTTTCATTTTTCCAGTTTTTCTGTGGGTTTTAGATTTAATTGACAGTGCTCTCTTCGTTCTGAGAATTTCTTTTCCTCTTTGCTAACTTGTTTTCCAAATCTCTTGATTTCACCTCCCAGAGGGTGTTTTGCTCCCAGTCTAAATTCCATCATTTATAGTTCTCAATTTTTAATATTTAAATAAATAATTTATTACAAATTTATTTTTGGTGTATGTTGTGAGGAGGGATTTTGTTTTTCCCAAAAAATATTTTTAGACAGTTCTCCTTGTAATTTATTAATCTATTTTCATCACTTAAGGTAGCTTTCTTTAAAACAAAAATCCTTCAGAGTTGAGATAAATAAATACCTTGCCTTTATTCTACAGAGGCCCACACTGTGTTTCGTATTATCAGCATATCAACCTGTTCGCTTTAAGCCTCTGTAATGCGCTCCAGGAAAGTTTGTTGAGATTGAAAAAGAAATGCTTAGTTACAAACAGCCATAGTTAAAAACAATAAACAAAACCTCTTCATCATGCAAGAGGAAAATTGACCCTCAAAACAGCAGAAATTATTTCAAACTTGTTTCTATATGATTCCTCTTAAATATTTATATTTTTAGCTTTCACTTAAAAGCATTGTTTATTACTTTATCAGTAAGCAAAAGTTGTTCTGTGTTTTGGAATATTTTGTCATTCTCTTGATCAAGTAAATAATGACTACTAAAAAGGCATTTAAGATACATAAATAAACCATGTATTTTAAATATAAAAGAATGGGAGGGTAAGATGGTTCTTTGGTTCTTGGAGATGTGACAGTGCTTTGGTTTAGGGTTTCATTCTTATTTGTACTAGACATTTTATGTATGATCACACACAAAACTGTACACTTATTTTGTTAATAGCCTTTTTCCTACAGCAGTGGTCAGACACCTGTATTACGAGTTTGACATGAATTAGGAACACTTGACTTTTCATCTTAAATTCTTTAAATATTCTAAATGTATGCAAAGGTAAAACTGTAGTACAGTGTTGTACCTCCACCTGGGTACAACAATTGTAGATATTTTTCAACTTCTGTTTTACACTTTTTATATATTCATATTTCTCAAGTTGTCCCCACCATATTTTATACCTTTTCCTGATTCAGACTCTAGTACCAAAATAAAATAGAAAAAAATTACACTGTACCTTTCAGATGTTTTAGCATTTTGAGTGCTTCAGTTCTTAATGAAAAGCTCCCCTGGAGCTCGGGATGTGTCTTAGCAGTAGAGCCCTTGTCTAGCATGCATGAGATGCTGCTGGGTTAGATGTTCACTATTGTAAAAAGTAAAAAACGAAGCACTTATTCTTTGTTGTATTTTTTTGTGTGATAATGATATTTTTAAAAGTCCAGGCCAGTTATCTTACAGATTATACCAGTCTAGATTAGTCTGATTTTTTTTTCCTCATACTTAACTGAGGTTAAATGTTTGGGCAAAGAAAAAATACATAAATCATATTACGACTTTTTTTGTCCCATCCTCCAAGGAGGTTAATGTCAGTTTGTCTCCTTGTTAGTGCTAAATTTGGTCATTTTTAAAGAACAGATACATCTGTGATAAAATCATCTCCTTAAATGTCATCTGTGTGATAATAATATGAAGTTATGTGAATGGTCTGTGGCTTTAGCATCCTTTAATAATCTTGCTTTTAATGATCCGTTATTATGTAGATAATTGAAATTTTTAAAAATTCTCTACATACACTAACCTCTGCATACTCTAACTAGAAATATTTCACTTTATATTAGAATGAAAAATAGTTTGTCTTACTGTTCTCACAAATTTTATGGCAATAGGAATATATACAATTCTGCTTGTCATTATGTTTATTTGCTACCTTGATAGACTAGGGAAGATGATAATGTGTTGGGGTAATAAATACAGTTCACATGATAATATTCTTTGGATGATTAACCCATTTTAGTTACTAATTAGATTTAAATGAACTATTTCTTTTTTGTAGTTAGTGTTGTTTATTGTTATCTTTTTTGTTTTTTTACTGCCTAATTACCTAGTTGCTTCTAATTTAATTACATCTATGACCCTAACATTTATAAAAACTACATACTAATTTCTATTATAGCTGTAGAAATACAAAGGACACTGAATCAACTTGGAACACCTCAAGATTCACCTGAATTGAGGCAACAGCTGTAAGTCCTTAACAACAAAAAGAAAAATTACTGTTGTGTTATTTTTGTAGTATGTGTTTACTAGGGAAACAATCGAAAATAGGTAAGGTTCTTTCTAGTTTCCTCATCTAGACATTTGTACCATGTGGTTCTGTAGTTTTGACCTTGCCCAGAATAGGAAGATGTTTTTAAAGATCTAGCTTCCTCTATCAAACTAAAACTTCAGTTTTCCTTTCTTACGCTTTTTAAATTGGTTGTTTTAGACAGCTTTTTAAAAATTGGACTCATACTTCTCAATTTATGTGATTTATTTCCCATAGGTAACAATCTCTTGAGTGATCAGATTTTTATTAAGTTAGATCTAATACATATCAAGTTCTATGAACTATCCTACCTAAATCCTACATCTTTGAATTTCAAGAAGCATTAGCTTCTGTTAAAAAAGTTATAATGAAATGATACTTTACATATTCCAGTGAATTATTATGATGTTAGAATAGTAACTCTACTTTTCTGTAGTACATCACAGATCTGACAGTATTTTTACATAACTTTTCATCTAAACAATTGGAGTGAGATAGATTAAAAGAACTATTTCTAGTATGCCTAGATGGTATGCCTGGTGTATGTCTTGAGGGATTGATGATTTGCCCCCAATTATTTACAACCTGACTTTTAACTGTTGAGTGCTGACGTGGCTACAGATTTCAAGTAGTATACAGCTAATATGTGGTATCTCCAAAGTGATATCTCTTGCTGTTGAAGAAAAATTGCAAAGAGAAATAGATAATAACAATTCATATTTTTAAGAAGTAGAATTTGAAAAATTTACAATTGTTTGTAATTTTTACTTTTTTTCCAGTGGATAGAATGCCCCAAATCTAGAAGTACGTCTTCATGTATTAAAATTAATTAAGGTGAAAAGGAACTGCATAATTTTAACATTTACTATATTTTGATATTAATAGTAGAAATTCTGAATATATAAGCATTATCACTGTGGTCTTCTTTAGAACTTTGATTATACTACATTTCCAAAGATTTAAACAAGCACGTCAAAGATAGAATATTTGGTAAATAAAGATATAAATAGCTTATTTTTTGTTATTACTTCCATACAGATACTTATGCGTGTTCTTATATAGTATCCCTGTAGTATGGCCAGTGTGTGATTAAGATGAGAGAGCTACTATACAATGAGAGACACTGTTGTTGAAAATTATAAAGCATCGGCTTTCTAGCTTATGTTTTTCAGCATCAGGTTTTATACTTGAAAACATTTTTTATTTTTTACATGAATTAGGAAGGTGCAGGTTTGAGTAAGTTTATATCCTCTTACAAGAAAATGCTATTAATTTTCTCCAAATCATGCTTAAATAGTAATAAATTTATACTATGGTTATGTCTTCTATTTTTAAAAGTACTCATATGATATAAATGCAGAGAAATAAGAGAGACCAGATATACGTAAGACCCAGGAGCTGGGCTGAGTGGACGGCAACACAGCTCCCTTGCTCAGCAGACCTCCTAAGCGAGGTCAGATAGAAGGCACCCACGCTTCAGTGTCTCACACTTAAAAGTCCAGACAGCCAAAATCGCTCAATTAAATCCCTCCTGACTAGAGTCGTCCTCCTTTCTAAATGGCTATTGATACTTCTGTAAGCTTATTTACCCTGTCTGAAAAACTTTTATATAATATTTATCAAAAATAGCATATGAAAATTTGGCTTTGGTAAAGGAAATTTAGAGCCAATTTATAAAACTATAAGCAGTTTTGTGGTTTATAGTTTAAAACTCTAAATAGTTTGTAAAAAGTGATTTTCCTGGTGCTGTTCATCAGGGCTGATGAAAATGGCAGAGTTGTAGCATGAAGAAATATTATCATTTCTTTGTCTGTAACATGTGTTTTCTCACTTTAGGCAACAGAAGCAGCAGTATACTAACCAACTTGCCAAAGAAACAGATAAGTACATTAAAGAGTTTGGATCTCTGCCCACCACCCCCAGTGAACAGGTATTAACCTTTAAGACACATGATGTACTGGACATGAAAGAAATCAAATGCATTATAGAATCTTAGAACTATGATGCTAGAAAAGAAAGTTAAGGGACAAAAAAAATCCTAGTTAAGACTAGTTCACAGAACACAAAACTATATTTAATTACGCAGGTAGTATTCTGTGAGTCAATAAAACAAAAATTATTTCCATGCAGTTGCCTTGACCTGTAATTAAGTAAGTACTCAGAAAATGCTTCCTGGGTAATTGCTTCCCAGCCTTCCAGGCCTGGCTCCATCCACACACAGACACACACACACACACACCCCACCCCCTTCCAGGCCTGGCTCCATCCACACACAGACACACACACACACACCCCACCCCACCCACTTCCAGGCCTGGCTACACACACACACTCACATGGAAGGCTGCCCAGGGGCACACACTTATTTCCATACCTACGTAATGGAAGTAGTTACCACATAGGTAAGAGTAGAAGGTTTAAAAGAACTACTTTAAAATAACTTCAAAATTATGACCCAGTTTCTAGCAGCTACAAAAATTTGAGGTAAGAAATCTAGCAAGATGAGCCTTTTGCCACAAGGTAAATGTGCACAATGTTTGAACACATAGCCTAAATTTTACTGAGAGTGAATCAGTAAGTTGAGGATTCAGTAAAATTTTTAGAATGAAATAAAGAGCCAGCCAGCTTGAATATAGCAGGCTCCTTTCCTCTTTCCTCCAGCGTCAAAGGAAAATACAGAAGGACCGCTTAGTAGCTGAGTTCACAGCAGCGCTGACAAACTTCCAGAAGGTACAGAGGCAAGCTGCCGAGAGAGAGAAGGAATTTGTGGCTCGAGTTAGAGCCAGTTCCAGAGTGTCTGTAAGTATTTCACACGGCATTGTAAAAATGAACTTGATATTCTCTCAGGGTCCTAGGGAAATCTACTTTAGCATGATTTTTTAAGTCATAGATACCTGAATATCTTGGAAATCCATATTTGAATGTTTCTTCTCAAACTTCTCTGCTCAGTTTTTAAAGGTGGTAGTTACATGTTGTTATCTTGCCTGTGTCATGGAACAACAGATTGCAGACCTCATACTATACAGAAACTGCCAGAAAAGATTCGGAGTGAAATGTGGTAGTTTCTCACAGTGAGTCGGCACCACGGCCTCACTGTGTACCTGCTAAGACAGACAGTGCCCTACTCCCAGCTCCAGAGGAGACAGTGGGGCTGAGCAGAGCATGCAGGGTATACAGCAGGAATATTGAATATGGGCCTGGAGAGGATAAGAGGATCAGTGAAAATGGACTTTGAGATGAGCTAATATTAAATTCCCTGAGAAACCATCTTGAGTTATTATTCTTTAATGTAGAAGTTCCACAACTACATTAAATTTCAACCAAATATTTATTTGATTGATAATAATAT
Organism: Dinomys branickii; assembly: GCA_004027595.1. NCBI lineage: Eukaryota > Metazoa > Chordata > Mammalia > Rodentia > Dinomyidae > Dinomys > Dinomys branickii. Next base: position 51,005 of record PVLD010004468.1, read on the forward strand.
TTATTTAATATTTATCATTTGGTCCTTGACAGTATTTAATGAATTCCTTCCTTGTTAGCTCAGGTTATAATTTTATTATTATTTGAAACTATTGGCCTAGAAAATCAGAACAAGAATTTTTCTCCTTGTCTACACATACACATAGATGCATACATATGTGTACATCACAAATACAGAAATAAATTTAGATTATTTCAAGGTAAAATGTGAATGTTGTTTATGTTTTCTTGTCCTTGTTTTCTTTGCTCTGTCTCAAACCATCCTATTACTCAATTAATCAGGGTGGGTTTCCTGAGGACAACTCAAAAGAAAAGAATCTTGTGTCCTGGGAAAGGTAAGAAATATAAAATATTTTGTAGCTCAAAAGATATTATGTTATTGTTCTGTTTAGTTTTGAGGCAAGGTCTTGCTGTGTAGTCCAACCTGGCCCTTGAGCTTGCTGTGGAGGCCACATGGGCCTGGAATTTGCGGTCCTCCTTTGTTAGCCTCCTGAGTGCTGGTGTTGAGAGGCGTGCACCACCAGCTTTGCCAAAAATAATTGCAGTCTCTGGAGTAGAAATAAAGCTTTCAGTGTATTATAGCATAAATACCCCATTTTATTTACAAATTTTAAAGCAATAAATTTCAAAAATGTTTATTAATTATAAGATATGTAAAACAAATTATCCAAATGTTTATTGACTTAATTTTTCATATGGATTATTTCCTTAGAAGGTTTAAGTCAGCTAAGAAGAAACTCACTTGCCAAATACAGTTTTCAATAATTATATAACAAACCAGGCGTAGAGATGCATGCCTGTAATCCCAGCACAGGGGAGCCTGAGGCTGGAGAATCACCATGAGTTCAAGGCCAACCTGGGCTACAAAGTGAGTTCAAGGCCAGCCTGAACTGCAGAGGGTCAAACCCTGTCTCAAAAAGGTGGAAAAAAAAAGAAAACCCTCTAAATCCATATAAGATGAAATAATATGACACTTAAAAAATGAGAAAATTTTGAATTCTTAGCAATTTTCTAAGGTGAGAAATTCGCCAGGTTTAAAGAACAGTATATCCTGTATAGAATTTCTTCAGTATGCAGTAATTCCTATTGTTTTGAATGCCAGCGTTTTTTCTATTCTATTAGCCAAACACAGCCTCAAGTGCAAGTGCAAGATGATGAGATTACAGAAGATGACCTCCGCCTCATTCACGAGAGAGAGTCTTCCATCAGGCAGCTTGAAGTAAGACTCGCTTTGTGGAAATGGCTGCTGTCCTAGTGAGTTTATGCTCACAAGCTTAGTTAGTGCTGTGAAAGAAAGAACGCTAAGTAAAGGTTTGAGTTTGCCAGCGTTTCTAATGTACAAATTGGAACAATAATAATCTCTCTAATGTTTATGCTGGGATAAGAGAGTATATTTTCCTGCCTGAGCTTTTTCTTTTAATTCTCTTGAGTCACCTCAGTACTAGAAAATACCAATTTGGAGATGAGTGTCTGTCCAGAAACTCTGGATTGTTTCCATGGCATATAATATATGTTATACATTGTACAATAGCTTTAAAGGTATTTTATTTCTTTTTAGTATGTTTATAACATCAGAGAGGCCTACAGGATTTGTTCAGTCATAGTTCTTGTGGAAACTGCCTTGCTCTTAAACAGTGGGCTAACCCTAACAGTGCGTACAGTGTGTTGAGAGCCTTCGGTGCCAGGCACCAAGTGAAAAGTTGTTGGATAGTCACCTCAGCCGCCACAGAAGCTCTCGGCTGAGTTAGCTGTGTCATCGTCATCCCCACCTTACGGGGGGGATGAAGGCCCGTGATGGGTATGTAAATTGTCCCACCAACATTGTGGAATATTCAAATGTTACTTTTCAATTGGGCAAACTAAGTTATATATTAAAGAAAATAAATTTATAATTTCTTTACTCAATAAATTTATAAATTCTTTATCCAGTAGTGAAATCTATAAATTCACTAATGCACTGCATATTCAAATTTACTAATGTGAGACTTTCAATTTGTACCTCATGTTTTACCATTTTAAACTATCAGTAAATGAATTTTTACTAGAAGTATGTCATAAGAATATTTATACTCTTTAAACAACTACTCCTTTGGTAACAAAATTACTAGATTATATCACTAACACTCAGATCGAAAGGATTTGCTAAGTCAAAAATCCATGACTCTTCTGTACTTCTTGATCATTTCCATCCTGCCTCACATATATTTTTATATCACATATTTATTTTAGAGAACTGGTGGCTATTGTTCAAAATCTCTTCAGTTAGGGTTGCTTCTGGTGAGAAGTTTTCATGATAGTTCCAAAATTTATATATTTAATCAAAATGCATCATCACCTATATGAGTGATGGTTTGGGCTTTTTAAAGTTTTCTCTGTTATGGTGTGGGGCATAAATTTCTAATAATTGTAATACATGTCTTTTTGTCTTAGGCTGATATTATGGATATTAATGAAATATTTAAACATTTAGGAACAATGATTCATGAACAGGGAGATGTGATAGGTAAGTGTACTAATTTAGATTCCATGGGGTGGGAGGAAGGTATATGTGACTTACTGCAGACGTTTTCTTGAGCAAGAGGAGCTGCTTCCATTCTGTCTCTTTGAGTTCCCCTGAAATCAAAGCCATACTCTGTACAATAAAGTGTCCTCATTGGCATTGTCTAAAACAGACTTTAATTTTCAGTGTTACTGGTTTAAACAACCAGCTTCATTTATTTCAGTAGTCCCCCCAAACCAGCCTACTGCTGCTGAGACTATTGATGATACCAGGTATCATCATTCCAGTGTATTTCTAGGGCATTTGGTTTCAGTCTTATCCCAATTTAATTTTTATCATGCCAAGGACTTTTAAAAAAACTTTTTAAAGTTAATTTATTGGTACATTGTAAATATACATTATGATGACATTCATCATAGACGATTTGTAACTATACATGACATATCTTAATTCTTTTTTTTTCCCCATTCCCTCCCCTCCCAAGGACTTGTAGAGGAAACTTGTGCTATTTGTGACTGTATATACTATCTTGCCTTTGGTCTATGGAATAGGTAGAATTTACCTGATTGTTAATTCTAGTAAAATGTTGGTAGATTAACGTAGGTTATTTAGATGGTAGGAAATCTGTTAAATAATTCCTTTTTTTAAAAGAGTTATGAAAAGTCCTTCTAAGTTTAAATATAAAACTCCTCAGTTAAGACATAACTGTCAGCATTGATCAAAATTTTGATTATTTTTACCATTTTAAAATATGAAGGATGTGTCTATTTATATGTCTGAAATATATGCTATATGCATTCTAAATTTGATTAAATAGAAATCCTTGCATCTTTAGTTTAAAATGGCTATTATTTGTTCATTTCCACCTATATCTATAGCCCCCATAGATCACAGAGTAAAATTTGTTTGAAAAAATGGTTTATTCATATATCCAGCCATTATTACTAAGTACTGAGTATGTCCAAAAATCTAGGCACAAAATCTAGTCATTGAGGATTCAGCTGGAATTAAATAACACATAAAAGACCCTGATTGAGGTCTCTTGTAATTAAGGAAAAGAGATAATTTTTAAAAACTAAAAGTAAATAAATAATGATAAGTGAATGCTATGTGGAAAACAAGGCCAGGGGCTGCTGGGGTGGAGGACACTGCTGCTTTACATGGAGGCAAATGTCAGGTGTTAGTGACAAGGTGACATTTTGGTGACGCCTCCGTAGAAGCAAGAAACTAAAGAAAAGAAGATGTTCCATGTGGAGGGACCAGAAGTATAAAGGCCTTGCGGGAGAAGGGCACCCCGTGCCCCGTGTGCAGAGCCAGCAGCGTAAAGGCCTTGCGGGAGAAGCGCACCCCGTGCCCCGTGTGCAGAGCCGGCAGCGTAAAGGCCTTGCGGGAGAAGCGCACCCAGTGCCCCCGTGTGCAGGGCCGGCAGCGTAAAGGCCTTTCGGGAGAAGCGCACCCAGTGCCCCCGTGTGCAGGGCCGGCAGCGTAAAGGCCTTGCGGGAGAAGCGCACCTGGCACTTTCGTTGAGTGATAAGAGCGAGAGGAAGGTGGTAGTGCCGTCCGAGATCCCAGCTTGCGGTGCCGTGTGGGATCTGAGTCACTGAGAACTTTTATTATTAATGACAAATGGGAAGCAATAGTAGAATCTGAACAGAGTGTTATGAACTGGGATGGGTTTTGTATACTCTCTTGCCTGCTGGGTTTAGGGCACACTGTAAAGCAGCAAGACAAAAACCAAAGAGAGTACTTGAAAGTAGTACAGTAATCTAGGTGAGCAGTCGTGTTGGCGTGGATCACAGTGGAAGCCCTGAGGTCATGAGAAGTGATAGAATTTTGCATATTTTAAAAACATGGAACCAAAAGATTTACTGACAGGTTGTGTGTAAGCATGAGAAAAATGGTTAATTCAAGGGTGACACCAAGGTTTTGACCTGATCTTCTAACATGGTGTTACTACCATTTTCTTAGATGGGGAAATATGCAACTGGAGAAGTTTTAGAGGCCTGTGGGCCAGTAGTTTTTGGATATGGTAAGTTTGATGATGAGCAAGAGAAGACGAGGGCTAGACTGAAGTCCTTGATTACCTGGTTAGGAATAAGTGCACAGATGCAGGGTAGGCTCTTGCTAGGTGTGTGTGCAGTTCCTAATAACACGAGGAAGGCAGAACACTCAGGCTCTGCATGTACTTGTAGACCAGGTCACGAGAAAGGGAGAAATGCCTTCTGCTTATTCCTGTAGTCACAGGAAGCTGAAAGTCAAGGTTTCTGACTGACAGTGATAATGCCTGAGGAGAAATAAGAAGTTGGAGGAAAGGAGGAGAGTATGACAAACTCCCATCTGTTAGGGAAAGAGGTGGACTTGTTCTCAATAGTCAAGTGTTAATATGAGGTAAATCAGCATCAGATGATTCTTTCTGCATCTGTGTTCAGCTGCATGGATTTTTGTCCTATAAACATAACTACAGGGGAAAGGGAGCTGAAGATGCACCAAGACAGTGGTGTGAAATGATGGCCCATGGAGGTCAAGCTAAGTAGAAGGGGAAGAGAGACTCAGTGTGAGAGAAAGTGAGAGTGTGGTAGGATCATCACTGAAGACGTGTTAGAAAGCCTGAGCTGTGGAGATAGCAGATGGTGATCAGAGAGTGAGACTCTTGAAATTGTGGTCAGGGAGAAGCTGCATGTATTGGGTTGTGACCATCAGCGACAGTGGCTGGAGTAATAGGCAGTCTCTAAAGAAAGTCTGATGGAGGAGTAGAGAGACCAGAGTATTGGAAGGGTCAGCCGGTGGATAAAGGAATCACCAGTATTTATCATGAGAGAAGTGCTAAATATGGAGCCAGTGAGTCAGGGCTAAGACACTCAAGGAGTTACAGACCATGAGACCCAGGAGTGTCTAACCTAGAGGGTAGAATGAATTTGATAGAATTTTACAACTGAGAGTTGACGGGGAGGAGGAAGAGGCACAAATTCGTCATGCCGCAGAGTGACCCCTGCTCCATGTCCAGCTTAGAATGGGAGGAAAGCAGCCACCAGAGAGACTGTGTGGGTCCCTGGTGGGGAATGGCTCTCGGTACAGGGGGGTTGGTGGTGGCTGCAAAGGCAGCACCGTCTGCAGTCTGTATTCACCAGAAAGTTATTACACGCTTAGAACTGAGCTGACCTTCGTACAATGCAAACTGGTTGAACATAGGTATTATACTCTAAAGGTTTTAAAGTAGATTGAGTTTACAAAAAAATGAATAACAAATTGGGAAATATTGGGAATATATCCATCCAAATATTAGCATGTGGATAATTTTTTATTTCTCTCTGGAGAGATAGTATTCTTTGAAGAGTCTCAAAGTACCATTTTTTCCCATGTGATGGGAAACCTGGGTAATAGGAAGAAGGGGAGTGACTTCCCTTTGTGCTCACTGATCTTGACTTAGAATAAGCTACAGAGTTTGAGACAGAGATGGGCTCTTGTGCTGACCCTGATTTGGCAATTGTAGGGTGATGATACTGTTTGGGGTAGAACTGGAGTTGAGTTGTGATGAAGATCATCAAGCTCCTTTTCTTCAAGTATTTGTGTTGAAATAATATAAAGGATAATTACATGCACATGTAAAAAATTCAGCTTTGTGCTGCAGTATTATTAACATTTGAATAGTGAGCATAGTAGTCACACCTTGAATGAGATTTAGATATTTAGACATTTGGAGCATCAGTATGTGTTAACATATTTTTTTATGTGTGTTTGTGTTTTAAAGACAGTATAGAAGCCAACGTAGAAAGCGCAGAGGTACACGTTCAGCAGGCAAATCAGCAGCTGTCCCGGGCAGCAAATTACCAGGTAACCTTAAGTGTAACATGTTTCCTTGTAACTGAAGCATTTGAACTTACAGTGTGTGGGTTATGAGAGTGTTCCAGGCATCGTCAGGTTTAAAGTGGCTGCAGGTGTTAATTTTACAATTGTATGGAAGAGGAAGAGGTTAGAAATACACAGCCCATTTAAAATTGATTTTAGCATGTTTATTCTCCAGAATGAAGCAGTTAGCAGCCCACAGGCGTTGGAAGTTTTGTGGATGTGGCAGTGTTTAGAGTCCTGGAGGTGCAGTGGGCAACTCCAGGCTTTTCTGATGGTGGTCAGATATAATTGTGACGTTCCAGCCCAGAAACCTCTTCGGTAGGCTTTTTCTTCCATCTTTTACCCTTTATTTTTACCTTTTCTTTCTTGTCAGTGCCACTGTTGACTAAAGTGACAGAGATCCTTGTTATAAATAGATCTCTTCAGGTTTTGTGAAAATTACATTAACTTGGAATGTCATTAATTGATAGTCCGTCAGAATTGTGCAGACCTTTCTCCAGGAATGACTATTTCTTCAGTGACTCAAGTGAACATGAGGACTCCACATATACCTGTCAAATACAAGTTATGTTTCAAACAGCATACACGTTAGGAATATGATCTACTAATGTACCCTAATTTAGAGCTTTGATGTGTAGCAGGAATAAAGCTAGGCCCATGGCATTTGATTTCCTTTTTAAAGTTTTATATTTTTCTTGCCATTCATAATTATTGTTTTCTTGACCTTCTTACTCTCTTACAAGCTGTCTAAGATACTGTCCACGTGCTGCACATCTTCAGGTGCTTCTCAGTTTTCTCATTAACCTGAGAGGTCACCTTTCATGTCGCTGCCATTTTTCACCCAACACATTGCTGCATATTCAGCGGTATGTGTTCCTGATGAAGTGACTCCTATTTACCAGCTTTCTGCATATAAATCAGAATGCAGCTCAGCAGGAGTATTATTGCCATGTCATGGACTTTAGATGTCTCATGAATAGCTGAAAACATGCACTCTGTATGTGTGCACATACATGGAAATTTTAGTGCCAGGAGTCTTGTGGACTGTTGGTGTATAGTTGCTGGAACTGAGTATGTAAGGTGACTGAGTTTACATGTTTTTGTTTTGCTTTTGGATTTTTTCTCTTACTTGCGGAAGGACAAGATTCTAGGCACCCTGGGGAAAAGGTACCTGCCTTCTCAAGCAGGTCTGGAGCTGCCTCCAAATTCAATTCCTATATGCCCTGAGGGATCAGTGCAAGGCCACTCAAGTGCTAAGAAAGGAATTGGCCTTCCACACAGTTCTGCTTGAAAGGGTGACACTAAATGTATGCCCTGAAAACCATGATGTTTCTGAATAGTTCAGTGAATTGAAAATAATAAAACAATACTTATTGCCATAGCACCCAAGGGGAGAGCTCCCAGGATGACAAATACATTATGGTAGGGTACCCACAGTTCCTGAAAAAGGGATGATACATTGTTCTTTGGTATCCAGATGGATCATGGGAGAAATATTTATACATGATGGTATTGAAACCAGCAAAAGAGTGTTTATTACTTAAGGAATATTCAGTTGAAAAATTAGGTTAATATGTGGAGTACTAAAGGTATTCATGTTTGTCAGGGTAATTTCAGAGTCTTGTATGTGTTTTTTTGTAAATTGTATGGTATTCCTTTTGACACAAAGTAAATTCACCAATTTTTCTACTTTATAAGAAAAAGGACTCCTGCATGTTGGTATGAGTTATGCAAGACACTAAAGAAAACAAACCAGGAATGAAGAATGGAACAAAACTCTTCAATCTTTATGTTTTAAATGACAGCTTTATAATTTTGTTAACTGTTTGATTTTTTATTTCTATGCTGACATTCTTGAATATAGTTAGCAGAGGCTAGGAACAGTTTTGAAACTAATTTACTTCAGTAAATGTTACCATATATTTTTACTTGCTGATCCTTTAAAAGAACTCATTTTTAAGAGTAACTTTTTGATAAAAGTTTAAAAATACATCAGCTTTCAAGCTGTTCTTTTTTTCACTTATAGGTAATCTCAGTCTGTTGTTTATATCAGTAAAATTTTTCTTCGTCATTTCTCTAAAGCATATCTACACCCTCAGAGAAGCTACCAGCAATATTTTAAAATTGCTTGCTGAATTACAGCAGTACTTCAGGAATATTTTTGAAAAAAGTAGTGCCCTGTATGTGGTAGAGATTTTTGAGAAACAACAAGCCCAGCTAAAAATTGGAGGGCAATAAACTATGACTGATTTTGCTCTTGCAGTGAGCCAGATTCTGTTCAGTTGCTATGGAGGCACGCCACTAAATCTGTAAACATGTTTTTTGTTTTTGCATCTGCAGCGCAAATCCCGGAAAACCCTGTGCATCATCATTTTTGTCCTTGTCATTGGAGTTGTGATTGTCGGTCTCCTCATATGGGGACTGAAACCCTAAAGTTATACAGGAGCACATTACTGTACTATACTGTCCAGATTATGTAGGAAGATGCCTGTAATCATGTTTTTATTATTATTTTAAGACTGTTGCAAAGGATGGTTCCCATACTTAATTATTTTCATGGGGCAGGGGTTCCTTTGGATTAAATCTGATATTTTCTAATACTGAAAGTTTTTCTAAGTATCATCGCTGGTGTAATTGTCATGCTTTTTAATTTAATAACTGTAAGTTTTCTGCCCGTATCACACATGGCTTTCATCTGTAATTTATTTACCTGTTTGACTTTGGGAATTAGTAAACTTATAGATATGAATATTCTGTGCACATTTCTCTGTCACTGTGTAACATGCACCAGATTTATGTTACTTCAATTAAAATCTAATTTTGATTTGGACCAGCAGAAGAAATTATTCTTAGTAACTTAAAAAATTAATGTATCTGTATGTATTTATTTTCTAGTTCACAATAGCACAAATTGTCTATTTCATTTTTATTGTTGGATTTTTTTGATACCCTTGTTTTCTCTGAATAAAATTAATGAATAATTTCCAGGTATACCTTATTCACCTGATGTGTATATATGAAGCATTTGTGGTAGATTGCCAAGTAAAAATAGTAGGATTAGATTGTTCTTATGTATGGTCTATTAAAGTCTGATATTTACTAGGAAAAGTGTAGATACTATAAATGTATAATGTAACTTGGAGGAAGAATATTAAAAGATCCATCTGATTTCTATTCTGTTCGGATTCTGGAGTCCAACTTTTTATTCCACTGCACTATCTTAACAGAACCATTTGGTTTTGTGGGCCATTATTTACTTTCCCTTATGCCTACAGCGTAATGACTACATATGTACCTTTTGGTCAAACTTACTTTTAGGAAGTAATTTTCCCACCATTATTGTTTTCAAGCACCTAATACTTAAATTGTATTGTTTACATTTTATGCCATTTTGTACTATGCTTCCTTAGAAAAGAAACTGGATGTTTGCCAATTAACTCACTTACCTTTTTAAATGAAAGTTGTTTTAATGCACTAATCTGAATACTGTTAAGAGGATTGGTTAACTTAGTTTGTAGTTTGTATTTTATAATGTTCTTATATAGTGGTTTGGTAGTGAAGATATTGTTTAACATGGCAATCTCTGAGACTTCAGATGGGAACAGATGAAGTATGAAATAAGTGAATAAATTGTATCCTTGCAGCCAAAATAAAAGAGATCTAAAAGGTCTCTGGATAGGTCTGTTTCCATGGACTGTACATTCCTAGCACCAGTGCTTGCTTCACATGTTCGGTGCTGTGCTGACTGAACTCTACGCCAGAGATGTAACCACATGCACTATGATTCTGTTGTGCATCTGTTTGATCACCAGGTTACTCAAAGTTTTTATTTGGGGAATCTTGGAACAGTTTTGTCACTGACAAGTAGCAACTGTTTTTCATGTCAGCAAAACTCATTTTTTTTCCAAAAAGGACTTTAGAAAACCTTTTTATGAGTGGAGCTTCGAGACTTTGTGTTGGCAGAGCAAGGTTGCTTTAGGAAACAGAGTGGGCGGTGCACAAAAATTCATATACATGCGCCCTGGCCCACCAGGCCTGCCCGCACATTGTCTTTGTGAGTGTACAGAGACACGCGCTGCTTAATGCGGCATGCTGGTGTCCTCTGACTCCAGACCAGTACCAGCGGTGTCCCCAAGTTGGTTCACTTTTTCCCCAGGTGTCTATTTGATGTTTCTTCTCATAGAGGCCAAGTGCATTTACTTTTATTTATTTCACCGTGAATTCTCAGTAACAACAAAAGCAATGGAAAGAATATCTTTGGCATTTTAGTGCCTTTATTTGAAATACAATCATTTATAAATTGACTGGAATGCCAAGCAGTGATCTGAACAGGAACTTTAACGGTTTGCATTTCTTTGAGCAACATTAATTTTAAGACAAAAATGTACACAAAATATTTGGAACACAAATTGATAGTTTTAAATAAAAAAGAATAGTTTTAGGCCATTTTTAGAATTGCTTTGGAACAGGAAAGTTGCTCTGTGGCAAATGACATGTCGATTTTTCATGACTGGACAATGTGTCTGAATCTGTTTTGATTCACACTGAAGAACTTTCCTGTCAGGTGACACGTGTTTACTTTATTGTGCTTGAACAACACAGGTGAAGATTAACTAGGCTCTCAAAGGACAGGGTGAAGTTATCTGGCTCTTCCATTAGTTATTAAGTATTTTGAAAGTGTTTCAGCTTTGCATAGTGACAGACACTAAAAGAATAGCTGGCGCCACTTTGATAGACGGCGGTGCTCTTCAGTAGGCCTGTGACAACCTATAAAATAAGTGTGTGTGGGCACAGATGGAGCCCTGCCACAGACAGCACACCTCGGCCCCGGTGTCCGGAGTTGGGCCCACTAAGCACACAAGGTGCCCATCACCATCTGCAGTGGGGACCAGCAACACTGCACGTTGAGGAGCCTGTCATTGGTCATTCAGTGTCTTCACTGCTTTTGTTAAAAATGATAAAATCTTGTATGCAAAACATTGTGTTATGATAGCGGTCTTCTTAGACAAATGTGGAATGAAAATAAAAATGACTGTGAAGGCTTCCCATTCCTTGAATAAGGTCTATGGTTTAGCAAGGAGTGTGCAGGTAGTTTTTGTAGTTGGTGTAATTTTTCTTTGTTAATGTAGAAAAATTAATGTCATAATAAAAAATTAAACCTGTATGAAGAAAATAGTCTTTGTCCACTTTAATGGCTAAGAGCAATGTACAAGGGTCGCTTTTTCAGTATTTATTTCATGAAGGCCCAAACTGAATGTATTTCTTACATGGATGGAATACTGCAGTATAAGTAAAATTTCAGAATAGGATGAAGCAAGTTGCTTGGGGAAGTTGAGAGGGGACTGACATTTCAATTAATTTTTTGTGATGAAAGTTCCTCACTATTAGCAAAGAACATCAAGTATCTTTCTTCCTTGAAAAAAAAATTGTTTTCGCAATTTCATTTATTAACATAGTTCATCAGTGACTGAAGATAAGATCATTTTCCCTGCATATTTAAGAATATGTGTCCTCAAAATACAGTGACAAAAGGAGATAGGAAAGAAACTGCTATCTAAACTACGTACTAAACACACAGGGTTATTTTCCTTCAGTTAGATTCTCCAAAAATTACTAGACTCCATGAAGTAGCATCTCATTCTCAATCCTTAAAATACAGGTAGAAAACCTTTTTTCTCTTTAGTGCTTTTTTTTTGCCCTACCTGCCTGGGATTGAACCCAGGACCTTTGCACTGAGCGGCGTCCTCAGCATATTTGTTTGTGTATTCAGAAGTAAGGTCTCACTAGAATGCCGAATTGCAGAGCCTGGGCTATTCTGCCTCAGCCTCCCAAAGTGCTGGGATTATAGGCATTTGTCACCGTGTCTGACTCTTCTGCATTCCAGGCAGAAAAACAGGCACTACTCGACACACTATAAATGTGAAAGGTTTTTTGTTTTTAATTTATTTTGATTAACTTGGGGGGTACATTTTAGATACACATAATGATCACATTCCTCAGAAGGAATTTGTACCTGTACATGGTTTACTTTGGTTTTTCTTTTTTCCCCATCTGCTCTCCTCCCTTCAACCCCTCTGCCTCTCCTTGTTTCCATTTTCTTCCCTCTGTTTTCTTTTCCTGTCCTTCCTTTTCCCTTCCCCATTCCTTTTCTACCCTTCCCATTTGAATATCTCTATTTTCCGATATCTAGTACACATTTTAGTCCTTATTTACCCTTTCAGTTTCTCACGCCAGAGAAATAACGTGATACTTAAATTTGTGTCCGATTTATTTCACTCACGAGTGTGGATTCTTGTTTGCTGTTGTTTTGTTTTCCTTTTTCCTTCCTTTCTGTCCCCTCTCCCTCCCTATGTGGGGAATTGGAAGCTTCCTACATGACAAATACAGGAGAGGAAGGCACTGCAGTGCAGAAGAGAAAATGTCAGCTGCTGTTCCAGGAGCTGCTGAGTCTTTGGAGCTCCAGAAGCTTTCTCTCTGCCTGCAGCACTGAGGTGTCACTCTCAAGGAGCTGTCACCAGCTGGCTCTGCTACTACTGGCTCCAAAGTAGTTGACTTGCAAGACATTTGGAAGCTGCTTTGAAGTGCATATCTGCCGCCTGGCTTGAACAACCTTTGAGGAAGGAAGACGTCTCCCTCTGCCTTCCAGACCTCTTGGAAATGCTTCTCCGTGGCCAACTTTAATTTAGCAACAAAAAGCAAAGCAGACTCTGAAAAATGTAGTTTCTGCTTTTTCTGTAGTGAGAACTGCAAAACAAGAAGGCGGTGACACAGGTGAGACTACTACAGCACATGATGAAGCACTGATACACAAAGGATAAACCACATGAAACAGAATCCTCTTCAGTTAAAGGTCTGTTGATAAAATAAAAACTTAAAACCTTTGAAGTACTGTTCTAGTGGTGAATTGGTTTTTCTAGCCACAACAAGATGTATATGTGTTAAGACTTGGGACCCAGCACCTAGAAGTTTCCTTTCTACCCCCACCCACTTCTTTGCCTCACATAGTGGTTGCTCAATAAACACTTGGCTTAATTTGGCTTTTATTTTGGGATAGCTTTTTGCTAGGCTGCTATGCACATGGGCACAGGGAGTTTAAGAGTTAGTTAACCAAGTGTGGTATTACACCTATAATACCAGCACTTGTAAGCTGAGGCAGGAGAACCACAAGTTCTAGTCCACCTGGAGAACTTAACAAGTGTCCAACCAAAAAATGAAGACTAGGGATGTAACTCAATGCAAAGACCCTGAGTTCAGACTCCATTACTACAAAACAAAAACAAATTGATCCCACAGAATGTGGTCCTACCCTCAAGGAGCTTACATTTTGGCACTTGGCATTATAAAAAGAAAGAAGATAGGTGAGAAAGAAGACACAAACAAAAAGAGTAAATGAAAATGAATTTACCACCCTTGGGATAACTTGGCCATTGGCACCTTATACTCCTAAGGACCAGCCTTTTGTTTATCCGTTGTCCTTAAGTAATTAAATGTCTTTTTTTCTCATTTAGGCTTCTAGAGCATCAGTGCTTTTCTAAAGAGAAGCAGCTCGCTTGAGTGATGATCTGTAATGGGTGTGTCTCCCAGAGGAGCTGTTGCGATACAGTACTTGGGTTCAGAGCTGAAGTGTCTTGGGCTCCCGAGAGAGGGCAGAGCATTAGAAGGAAGGGAAAGAGCAAAGAACTTGAGATTATTGTTTCATCAGAGTGAACCAAGTGCATTAAGTGTACTTCTTTTACACTGTACCTTGAAATGTTTTGAATTTACCCTTGCCCTATCCCTTGGCAAAGATTTTTAATGAAAAAATGATTTAGAAGAAAACCTATGTAATGGCTCCTGCTAATTTTCATAATTCAAATTCTGCATCAATATGCCAATTTTAATCATTTGTTTTGTATTCATTTGGTTAACATGAAAAGTAATAGTATCTTATTTTTCTCCCAGTAATCTTAATGTGAAATGTGAAAATAGAACTAAGTGACTGACAGACTAAATAGGTTTTTATAGACACTGTTTTTTCTGGCAGGTTTTTAAGAGGTTGGCCACTTAATTAGTCTGAGCGGGATTCCTGTAGGCTTTCTGTAGTGAATGGCATTTTACCTAAAATGTAAGTGGTAGAAGGCAAAACCAGATTTCCTGTGTAGTAGTCACATACATAACACCTCTCCTTGTGTTAGAGGGAGTCTTCTAGAACTGAACTGAGTCTTTAAATAAACTTGAAAGGGCAATGATTCCCACTCTGGCCAACCCAAAGTACAGATTTTTAAGTGTTTACTGTAAGTACTGTCAGCAGTTGCTAACTCCAAAACCTATGAGCCCTGATGAGTAACATAGAAGTGTGTTTCTTTAGCCTCAACTAAGACTTACTGATACCTAGTTTCACTTTCTAATACCCACTGAAAGTTTTATACCAATAATTTTAATAGTAGATCTGAAATATATAACCAGGGCCAGGAAAAAGAAATAATTTTCCAGAAATCAGGGATTTAATTTAACTCAAGAGTAAGATGCAGTCTTTTTATTTTTTAATAATTTCCAGTACTAAAAATCAAAACATCTTACTGTTATAAAGCCACATCATACTGAAGAATATGTTTTATTGCATTCTTTTTCCAAACGTAGGTGCGATGGTCATATTTGAGTTCATTTCAAGGTGTTTTCAGTGCGTCTAACCACATCTGACCTCTTTCCAGTGTCATTTTTAATGTTTTAACCTCCCTACAGGTTACCATGGTTTTAATATTTACTTCATAATGTATAAACTCTATAATGTGTAAAATATATTTAATGTTAACATAATTAAATTTGAGATAATTAGGTTTATGTACAGTTGTAAGAAATAATACAGACATCTCTCTTCTATGCTTTTTTTACCCAGTTTCCTCCAAAATGAATATTTTTGGGAAACTGTAGTACTCTATCATGCAACCAAATTGCTATTAATGTAACCGATGGAGAACATTTCCATACAGAATATTTTCCAGTGCAGAGATCCCTCACTTTGCCTTTTATACTCAAACCAACTTCTCTCCCCTCCTCATTTCTTAATCTTTGGCACCATAATCTGTTCTCCATTTTTACATTATTTTCTTTTCAACAATACTATATAATGAATCATTTGTATGCAGCCTTTTGGGCTTGACTTTGTCATTCACATGATTCTTTGGCCACTCATCCCAGTTGTAATAAATCCATCCATATTTCCTTTTTGGTGTGAGTATTATTTCTTGGTGTGGTTGTACCACAGATGAACCTCACCTGCTGAACGGCATCTAGTAAGTGGCTGTCTTTGCATGTTTTCTGTTCTTTAAACTGAGTAATTTGTATTGTTTTTAATCTTCAGTTTTACTGATATTTTTCTGTTACCTTTATTCTATTCTTGAGCCCATCAGTTGAGTGTTTTATTTTGCTTGCTGCAGTTTTCAGCTCGAAATTTTACAGCAAATGTTTATGATTTCCAGACTATAAAACACTGCTACAGTAACAAAGATCAATTTAAAGAAAAGTTGGCTTATTTAAAATAAATAAAAGGTACATCATTTGGTAAAACTAAATAAGAAGAAAAATAAGAGAGACAAATATTAGCAATAAAAATATGGATAAAAATAAACAGCAGAGACGTAAAAATAAAACTAAACAATATCAACACATTACAAAACATTAAATAACTCATGAAAAATGCAAATTACCAAAGTTGTCTAATATAGATGGTTTTGCTACTGGCAGTATGCTTGACTTAAAAATGTTCAATAATCTTGCTAAGTACAATTAGTTCTTGGGTAAAATATAACATGTACTTAGTTCATTTTCTGGCTCATTAGAAAGCGAGATCACTGATAAGAGCTTTTGCAAATGATAGAGCTAAAACCAAAGTAGTAAGGAAACAAGACAGACTAAGCCATGCACAACAGTCAGGGCAAAAAAAAAAAAAAAAACGGAACTGAAGACGCCTGACTAGAACCAGGAATCCTTAAAGTATAAAAATTGTTCCAGATCATTAATTTTGATGGTTGCTCCATGAAGTGAATGAAAATCCTCTAAAGCCTCCCTCACTACTGCTTATAGATTAAATAATCGACACGGAAGAAAATAAGCCATTTTAACTGAAAAACATTCATATACTCAAGAAATTTAGATGTTGTGCAGTAGTTAGTAGAAATAGAATATTATAAAAATGCTTAAAGGAATAGTATGGTAATGAAAGTGTAATAGAGTGTAAAGTGTAATTATTTAAATATATAACTCTGAGTGTTTGGAGAGCAGATTTGTCACAAAGGAATTGTTAGGTACCTGACAGGAATTAGCATACAGTGCAACAAAGACAAGATAGAAAACAACAAGAGATTGAAACCCAAAGGGTAGAATGAGAAGTTCTGCAGGTTAAATGGAATCCTGAAAGTAGGGAATAGAAAACTTGGAGAGGGATGATCGTGGAGAAGTTTCCAAACTAGCCAAAAACAAAGCCCACAGGAAGCAAAATACATGTTGAACAAGAAATGTAAAAGGTAACCAATGTAGAATGAATAAAGGCAAAGCGATCTTAAAGCAGCCAGAATAAATATGCTATAAAGAAATGACAGACTGTCTAGAAACTTTTCAGTGTCAAGAAAAATGGAAGCCAAAAGACAGCAAAATACCTTCTTGAGCAAAATACCTACTGAAAATAACTATCCACAGAGTTCAGTGGCACTTTCAAAAACGAAGCTAACATAAAGGCAGGGAGATTTTTTTTGTTTTCAAAAGAACAACCAACAGACTAAAGAAAAAGGGTGAATTTTAGCATGAAGCAACATGACTAAAAGATCTGAGATACAGAAGAAATAATGGGCTAAACACTACTAACCCTATGGGAAATATAAATAATATCTGTTAAATGATGTTTGTTCTATTGGATTAAAAAGAAGAGAAGATACTACCAAGACAGCATATAAGCCAGGAGATACTTATGTGGGAAAGATGTGTAGGAGCACTTGGAAAGCAATGTGTATCTTCCAAGAACCTTACAGCCGAGGGTAAAAGTTAAGATAATTTTAGATTTTTAATCAATGTATTCATGGATAGCCATTAAAGACTAGCAACAAAGTGTACTGTCCATACCTGTAGAAATGAAACATTCTGGAAAAGGAAAAAAAAAAACTTTTAAAAGAAAACTCCAAATTTAACAGGCCAAAAAATGCAAGGAAAAGGAAAAAGCATAGGAAAAATTATAAATTAATCATTATAATAAATATAAGTGACCTATGCCACCAGATACAGAAGGCTGCACTTTTCAATACAGTTTACAAAAGACATAAAGCACTAAAGACAAAAACTAACATTAGAAAATAAAAGCAAATATACTTAATTAGTATAGTTTTATCAATATTAGTTTTCACTAATGTTAAGATAAAGCATTACTAAGAATAAAGAGGGTCTGAAAATGAGGCAGGTTTAACAATTTTATACAGTTCTAAAGAAAGCAAAAAATGTAGAGTTAGAGAACAAGGGAGAAACTTCTTATATTTCACATACTTCATTTTTAGCTCAGGCAATCAAAATGTAAATACTTAGAAAAGTCAATAACAATTTCATACCAAAACAATATACTTCAAAATCAGAGCATATATAAAAGATTTAGAAGGAAGTGATGGGATGTCTTCATGATTTCTAACTAAAGAAAGACTTCATAGGAAATACACAAAAGATATTGGCCCTAGGCTACATAAAGTCAATCACTTTAAGACTTCTCTGGGTATTGTGTTGTTAACTGATTAGGGAACGTTTTAGGCTGGTCAGCTAACCAATGTCTACTTAGCCTAACACCCTTTCCACCACACAGTCAGTGCCATTCTTAGTCACTTCCTTAAGAGCAAAACTGGCATCAGATGTCACAAAAGAACCTTTTAGTACTTTCTTAGGAGTGTAAAGAAGATAAAGGATTAAAGGTTTAAATTCTAAGAGGTATGGAATTGTTTCTAGTGTATAAATTGTATTCATTAGTTTCCCTTTGAGTCATATTAAAAAGTAGAAATTACATTGTATTTCTTGGCTGTCTACCCAGTATTCATGACACTCTTGTCAGTTCATAAGGGTCCTTAGGCTTCTCTTTAGTATCTCTCTTCTGTTGCTTAGCCGACCTATTCTTTAGAGATGAAATTGATCTCTTCACCTCAGAGCTGATGGGCACTGCTTTACATAAATCAATTCAGTCATGTTCCTTTTGCCTCAGTGATTGGTTCATAGAAAGCAATCAGCTCATGACGTTCCTTCATTTGACAACCTCAGGACAAAGACATGATGCTGGGTAGAGTCATTCATTCATTCAATAAGCATTTGTTGCGTATTCAGTAAGTTGTGGGCCCTGAGAAAAAGCAAAATCCTACTCAGTGAAGTTTAATACTGTCAACAATAAAGTAGTTGATACCTTCCACACTTAATTAGAAATAAAGATTATCTCTTAAAATCTCATCCTGGTTTCTAGGAAGACTTTTGTTTCCCAAATCAGAAATTTTAGTCCCAGAAAATGAGAAAAACAATGAAAACATTGTATAAAGCGTTTCTTTCAATCTTCAGTTTTTTCACCCTGATCATCATGATGCTGCATGGCTTCAGAAACACAAATGACTCTGTGTTCAGACCAAGTACTTGGTCTGGGGAAGATGAATGATCAGACCTACTCACCATATGATTATAAGGGTCAAGTAGTTTAAAAAGAAATTACAATCTGAATTGAACCAAGGATGAACAGTGTTGCTATTGAGCTACAGATCCTAGCTAATAAGCATAACCTTGTAAAGAGAGGTTAGTGTTTGGGAAACTGCATGTTCTTGCAGAAGAGCAAAGCTTTTGTGATATAAATAGTTCTAAGGATACTATATTTCATCTCTGATACCTTTACCCTCTGTGTTTAGAGTTTTTGCAAATTTTAGAAGTCCTGGATATTGAAAACACTGTGACAGCAACCTCATATGTAATTCAAAACAATTTTTTTTTCAAAATTTTATAAAACATGAATACTGAAATGACTTTATTTTTCTGTTTGCTTATTTCATAATGCTGAATAAATCCATCAAAGTTAAGCTTTTCTTAGTCATTTCTGATTTGTCTGTTTTGCGGGTGCCCTCAATGCTTACTTAGCATGTTGACTAGCCTAATTCAGCACTGATTGCATTACAAGTGTCTACTAATCTTTCTGTAATTTTCCAAAATGTACATGGAGAGGAAGAATTTTTTTAGAAAGGAATTTGATCATTTATGGCAAACAGTATGCTTTGATTTGGGGTTCTTTAATCTTGTTTATTTCTTGAATAGATCTAATAAGGAGCCTCCTTCAATCTTAGATATATTGTTCTCACACACAATGACAAAGTAATACGGGTTTTAGAAAAATAGTGCATGTATTTGAGTCAGTTTTCCATTGCTGTGACGAAGTACCAAAAATCAACTGGAAAGAGAAAAGATGCATTTTGGCCCCCAGTTTTGGAGGCTTCATTACATGAGCACTTGGCCCTGACATGTTGGGTTTGAGGCAAGGTGGAGAGGAAATCCATGGGGAATAGTGAAGCAAATCTACTCACACCACGGTGGCCAGAAGTGAGAAGAAAAAAAGAGAAGTGGCCCTGGGCCCCACTATATCCTTCCAGGGTATGCACCCAGCGACCTACTTCCAGTGCATTCACGCCAACCTAAAACTTTCCATCAATCCGAATAGTGCCATCAAATGGGCACAAGCCTCAACGGGTGAACTTTTGGGAGACATTTAAGGTGAAACTATAACAGCGGATCTTGATCTTCACCCTGTAGAATATTTTATTTGCATGATTGGAGAAGACCCTTGCATGGGTAAAAGAATCACTGATTCACTGCAATTCCGAAGACCAGGTCATGCCTCTTGTTTGGTAGAGTTTAATTTCCAAGACTTTTGGAATGTGCCTCAGAGGAGGGTGAGGTTGGGCCATCATTTATGACCGAAAAAAAGATGAATGCTTGAAGGTCTGTTCTTTCCTCATTCTCAAAGCTGTTTATGATTTGTAAAAGCTTTTTTTTAAAGAGTAAATTAAAAGACCAACAGCTCTTACTTAATCATTCCAATATGATGTGATCATTTTTTTTTTTTTTTATTTCAAAGCCTGGAGTTCTCAGAAACAGGGCAAACAAATTGAATTTTCCTAGATGAATGGTTAACTGGAAAACATTTGTCACATCAAGATCTTAAAACAAGTATAAAAGTTACCCTTAGTAAGGGGACAAAAAATAACCTCAATTCCTTGCTTTGTTTCACTACTTTTTATCTAATTTTTGTTTCCAATACTTTTCCAAATTACTAAATTTCATAGCATAATTGCTTTATATTAATGATAAAATTATTTGAAAAGCATTGTTCTTTTGCTTTGAAACATTCATTTCTGAGTAAAAGGCACAGACATACAAGCTCACAGTTGTACAATTGTAACATAATTCTATGTGTTATATCACATTTAAGTCACTATTTAATATGTGGTGTTTTTCTTTTGGTCATTTATTTTAAATTCTCTCCTAGCTTCTTTCCCCTGTAATTCTTTCAAGCTATCGATGGCTATTATGTTGGGGAAAGGATAGTCTTTTGAAGTAGTCTTTTAAAAGGAAAGAGTATCTCCATTTAAATTAAAGTGTTCAGTTAGAGGATCTCATAAGGAAAGAGACCCCTGTACTTCAACTGCAATACCTCTTTATTTGCATATTCACTCTCCATTCCCTATGTCCTTCATTTTTAACCAGCAAATGTTTCCTGTATTAAGATTCTCTCCAGTGAATACTGATTTCAATTTCTTAACTGAAACTACCAGAGGTAAAACCCATGCTTCTTTCTCTTTATAATAATCATCATAGCATAAGAAAACTGCACTGGATGGGTTAGGCAAGGAAATTTTTATTCAAAATTACTGCAGTAGGAAAGAAGTTGAACTAAATTGCAGTGAAACAAAAGGAGTTTCCCAGCATGAAGGTAAGCTAATGGGAAAGTTGTGGAGGATATCAGTGGGGAGGTTAGTGAATGAGATGGGCCCACCCATATTTGCTAGGTGACACTGATGGAAAATAGGCTTCTCCCTGTCGCAGAGATTAGGACATAGGAGTGCTGTTTTTCTTGACAGTATTTCAAAGGCACAGCTCCTCAATCCTTGAGAAAGACATTCCTGTGGTATAAAAGATTTATTTCTCAAAGAATTAGAGAAATAATTTACAATTGCAAATTCTCAAAATTAAATGATGTAAGGAATGAACCTACAGTCAAGACACTGCTTTAAGGTTTAGTCAATCTGAGAGGACCAGTAAACCTGTCCTAGTGATACAGGACCTCCAAATGATATAAGGGAAGTATTTTAATCCCAATCTGCTAGATGCCAGGTACTCTGAGTCCATGTTCTCCAAAATCAATGAATTCTAAGGAACAATGAGGTTAAAAGTAGTAAATATTTATTGAGAGATAGGAGGGGACTCACCAATGGGTTGCTGCTAACCTTATTTTCCAGAGAAAGTTTTATAGAGCAAAATCACAAGGTCTACCAACCAATAAGATTACAAGTACAGCCACTTAGGTAATTTTGATCCAGTGAGGAAGGAAGTCATGCATCGAGTGTACATGGAAAGAACAGGGACCTTTTTTGGAACAGATAAGGCAGGAGGTGCTGGCCACCCACCTGGGTGACTGATACCCTTCCGGCGTTTATTGGACCAGGTGGTACCAATTATAGTCCATTGCTTATCCCTTGGGGCGGCATGTAGTCCCGGTCATTCCATCTTTACCGTAAGGTCTGGCCTTCCGTGGATGAGCCTCCAGCCACAGTTTTCATGTATTCTCATCCTCTGCACTAACTCCTTCTAGGGCCCAGCCCTGTCTGACTGCCATT
Organism: Dinomys branickii; assembly: GCA_004027595.1. Taxonomy (NCBI): domain Eukaryota; kingdom Metazoa; phylum Chordata; class Mammalia; order Rodentia; family Dinomyidae; genus Dinomys; species Dinomys branickii. The sequence goes on from PVLD010004468.1 coordinate 73,213, forward strand.
GGTAATTGCTACTGTTTGTTGAGCTGTGCATGTCAAATACAGGGCTACATGATTTATTCAGGTTTATTGGCAGTCTTCCCAACAACCCTTTCAGGAAAATTGCATTATTGTCCATTCTACAGAGGGATTTTACAGATAGAGCATCTCAGACTCAAAGGGTTTCATCTGTACTCCTATTGGTTCTTCAGAGAAGTTGCAGACTCATTGCTAAATATGTCTAGAGGTGGAATCTATAAAAGATTTGCTGTCATCATGCCATTTTGGGAAGAGTGCATATTTCACTTTGGCTATAGAATATTTATCCATTTAAAGATATACCTATAAATATAATTTTAGAGAAATCCCAATTGATCTAGCTCTACTCATAAAAAAAATTCTATTAGGAAAAATGCAGAAAGATTAGGTGTAGCCAATATAATGTTAGAATGGAAGCTTGATTTGATATTTCAAGGGTAATGTAATACACCATTTTAATACAATCAGCAAACCCACACGTGATCCAGAAATAACATTTGACAACGCCTATCATTCACTCAAATAGAGCTTTCAACAAACTATGAAATTCTTCAATTTGATAAAGGATATTTTAAAAATAACTCAGAGGTATGGGGGACCCCACGGTTATACAGAATAATCCCCAGACAGGGCAGTAGTGCTTTTTGCTGTACACATCACTAGAACTAATGCTTCTTCCCTAGCTACCCAGAGAACACAGTAAATCTTTGAATGGATTGGTGTAAAAGAAGGGCCTTGGAGATTCAGCTTCATAAACTCGAAATCTACTGTGCATCTCTGACCACACCTGACACCATTCTGTTGCTTGATTCCTCACAAGTGTCTGCTAGAACTTGTCGCAGGAATAGAGGACGCTTCCTCGTTCCTATTGACAGGCCAGCAGAGGGAGTGAGAAGTTCAAAGATTATAGCTTTTGTTACAGATCTGAATTGTTCCCCTAAATTCCCACATGTGGACGTGAGAGGCTCCTGGCGTGCTATACTCGGCTCACTGATGAGTGCATTCCTGAATGTTCTGTTAGGCGGTGGGGCCTGTTGAAGGTAGGTTATGGGGGTGAGACCTCCAAGTGTGCATTCTCGCCCTCGGTTCTCTGTGCCTCCTGACTGCCATGGGTTGAGCAACTTCTCCTCAGCCACGCCCCTCTGCCGTCCTGTTTCTGTCTTGGGGCCAGCTGACCATGGGCTGAAGCCTCTCCTTTCAGTTGTCAGGTATTTTTCCCAGCCGTGAAAAAGTGACCAAGACACCTTCTAAGTAACACCATGAAACAAATTTCCACTGGACTGTGTCTTCCCTGATTCTCATGTTTGTAAGGAGAGTTCATTTTCATTTTAAACGAGGAAATAGAAACCTTGAGATGTCTAGTTATCCCACTCCCGATAAAGTTATGTCCTTCAAGAATTTTTTTCTGTACAGACCTACCTATCCATATCTAAACGTGCTTTTCTGCCAATACCTTCATAATTATTATAAATACCATTCATTCTAGTGATTATTAATGTATTTCACAAAAGTCAGTCCCACTTGAGCACAGATCTGGCAACTCCAGACTGTACTGTGAGCTATATGTCCATTGTTATGATTTAAATGATGGTGTCCCCTCCAAAACTCATGTTAGAACTTAATCCCCAATGCAAAGTATTAAGAGAGGTTCCCTTTGAGGGATGACCTTTGAAAGGCAGAGCTCTCGGGAACAGTGATTAACCCCCTTATAAAGGAGCCCTTTGGAGGTTGAAAGGAGTATTCTTGTTCCCTCCTGGTCTTCTGCCCAGTGAGGACATAGAGGTCCCTTCCTTGGAGGAGGCAGAAAAATGACATTTTCGAAGACGAGACCAGGCCTGTGTAGACAATGAGCCTCCTAGCACCTCACTGTGGGCCACCCAACCTCCAGAGCTATGAGACGTAAGTATCTGTTTTTTAATAAAATAGCCAGTCTCTGGTATTCTGTTATGCAACAGAAATGGACCAAGTCATCCATGTTTCAAAATAATATTTCTTTTGCCTTACTTTTAAAATGTCACTCCAGACTAACTCCTGTCTTTTCCACAGTGGCTGTGTAGCCTTAATGATCTTGAATGAGCATGATTGCTTTAATTTTGATATAAGAATTACTTTGTCATTAAGATAAATCAATATCTATGTCAAACTTCTTCAGCTCTGTTAATTTTCTATTATCTCTTTTTATGCGTATTGAGGCCAGAAACTTCCTTCTATAGCAGCAACGTGTTGGAGAACTCTAGAGGTCACACTCCTACAAAATAAGGAAAATCCTTGGTTACAGGAATGACAAATGGAGATTTTACATTTAATAATCTAGGTAGTGTTGGTAGCACCATTCATGAGCAAGGAGCTTAGTGAGTATAGTCCTTCACCATAAGTGTGGATGCCTTAGAGCTCTGTTACAAGATCCTTGTCTTTACAAATCCACACATTTTAGCAAAGGTGCAATTATCAAATGTGATGAACACCGGCAGCTGATCTAACCAACATTATTTGTTCTTTTTTTCTATCAAAAGGCATAAAAACACTCTAATATGAAGTGAATTAATAAAATATGTTTGTGTCCAGATGGAATGATATTAGCTTCTCTTCACCCTACCCCACATGCTTGAAGTATTTCTTCAGAAGTGTATTCTAATGCCACAGTGGCTTTGAAAATGACTTCCTTGATTTACAAGTGTGTGAACTATCTTCCAAAGATTTTGTGACCCTCTTGTTGTGACTACAAATGGAATTATATTGATAAGGTTATGCTGCCCTTTTTAAAAAAAAAAACAGCTACCACAGTTTAGCAAAAAGCTAAAAGCATATGACAATTGATTAGAGTCTCAACCCTTTGTCTTGAAACTCATATGAATTTATTTCATGAAGTAAGACAACATGCTACATCACCAAATAAGTTAAATACGATGTAATAGAAAAATCATGTTATACCCAGGTAGAATAGTTGCTTAAATTATTAAATGTCTCCTAGATTCTACATTGTACAACATATAAAAATTTTACAGAAGTATGGAATGATGTTGATGGCATGATATAAGTAAAAATAAGATACAAAATTATATTAATATTATGTAATTGTATGTCCAGGAAGGAAGAACAGACCTTTGTGACAAGATTGTTCTCCAACTCCTGGTCTTTGTCCTGCCTTGGTACACTGCTTTGTGTTCCTATTCCATGGGTCACTGCGTCAGATAGTGGGAAAGGCTCAAAGTGACAAATAGGAGCCCATGGTGTCAGGTTCACAACTTCTGCAGTGTGGATGCACTTACTCCTCCAAAGACACAGAAATCAAGCATGCAGAGGTACTAAGACAAAAATGTCTCCCCCTTGAAAAATAATCCAATCCCATGCTATGTGGGCAAAACACCAAAACCATTTTGATGTCTTCACCTGGAATTTCTTGATATGTAGCTAATGGAATCTGAATTAGAACAAGTTCAAAACTTATGTTGATTAAATGTAGATTAAAATGTAGACTTTTGATCCTGGTCTAAACCTATAGCACCAGAAGTCTGTGAGTTTGACGTCTGGGAGTTGAACCTTAACCACCTTCCCAGGAGATTTCACCCAGGTCTGAAGTGCCATAGACTACCTTGTTCTCTTCTTGCCAGCTCTGTGTCATTAGGGCAGGGCTTCTCTTTCCTCCCTGGCCGTGTGTCCCCAGACCTGCATCTCAATGTTTACTTCTAACTAGAATGGAATGCTCACTAGAATCCCTAGAATTTCTGGATTTTGTACTTCTGCTTTTCCACATGTGTTCCAGCAGAATGTGATTTTTTTTTTCCTAATCCTGTTGAGAAACATTCCTCTGCAGTTTAGCAATTGGTCCTACCTCATCTGTCTCTCTACTGCTCTCCACTCACAAGACTCAAGGTACTAAATAACTACAATGGACCCCTGACTTACGAACTCAATTCATTCACAAGGGCTGGTTGTAACTCAAGTTGGTTCTAAGTCAAGACTTTTTCCCATAAGAAATAATGGCAATACTCATAATGGATTCCAAACCTCCCCACAAACCCCTTAACTAGCCTTTTCATAATAAAAAGTGGTGATATGTCCATAGTTTACCAGAAATAAGAATAATTTTCCTAGTGTGTCCACTCAAAAGTTATAAAATGTGCCTAGTTTACCAGAAACAACAATTTCCTACTGTACTCACCACTCAAGGTGACATCTTTGGCTTGCAGGAAGGGAGGACGAGATGGACATGGTTATTGTTTGGAAGGAGCGGCCCCTTCCATAAGAACATCAGGCACCTGGCTGGCTGTGTCCTTTTTCTCACTGAGCGTCTAGGACCTGCTTCATACTCACTCTGTCTCAGCCTTTTTAGAACTAAAAACTGATCTAAGGTTCTGTTTCTGTCTTTTCTTTAACACCATTCTTTCTACTGTGCTTTCTTCTTTTACCTTACCTTCCTCCTTTAGCTTCTTTTCTAGCTTTTGGGGGCTATTTTGATAGCAGTAATCACAGTGATTATATATGCTACTGACCAAAACCACATCCATAAGCATGCACATCTGGGCTCAGAATGATGCGTATGCTTGCATATGCTTTTCTGGTATTGTGAGTCTTAGTTTACAACCACACAAGTGACTGGCATTTGGGTCATAACTCAATATTTTTGTCATAAATTGCGGGTTATGACTTAAGTTCACTGTAGTTAGAGATTGACTTTCCTCATCTCCAACTATTAATATATTTAGAGAAGTTACTAACTTCATAACTGAAGATGAGATTGAAATTTTTTTCTCTCCTTAAACTATTCTTCTAGTGATCCTTTGTGGTCTGTGCTTGAGGTTAAACTACTGAAATTACCCCTCCCCTGGAGACTTACAACTTGAGGTCTTCCATCTGTACATTTTATAATGTGTTGCCCTATGATGTCCCCCTTGTTTGTTGGTGCTTGGTAGCTTTTACGTCCTCTTTGGGCTCATGAATTTATCATCTCTCTGATCATGATGATGGAACAACTTTTTAAAAGAGTTGTCCAAATATAGCACTTGGATTTTTTTGCTTTCAAACAGGAATTTATTGTGTGTAACGAGTTTTCTCATTTGAGAGAAAACTCCAGTACATCTGGCAGGGAAAAGAGTTGCTCCCTCTTTGGAGAATCAGTAGAAGGTCTCCCAGAGATTAAACAGGTTATCAGTTCAATGGAAATTGTCACAGAAAGACTCTTCTTTAATCTAAAGACCTACTTGAGCATGTCAGTTGAACAAAATGTTTGTCATAGTGGGCACTTTTGTTTTAACACCTTGTAGTATGCTTTTTGGGTCCTGTAGAGGGACATGACTGTGTGTTTGTTTAACTATGCTTACAAAGATTCATTTATGACCTTAGTATTGGTAGATCAGAAAACTTATTTATGGTATTGAGGATATTTGGGTGATATTATAGTTCTTAAACATGTTTATATTTAAAGAATCAAGCTTATGCAGGCTGAGTGATATAAACCTGACAGAATTAATACACTCTTCACTTTCAAATGTAATACCATGATTTTCCTCCTAAGGTGGAGTTTGAAACATTGAATGATGTGCTTATTTGTTTATTTGTAGTAAAATAAAAAAGCTCATTAAATATCTTTGTAGTTTACATTACCCATTGTCTTAGTGACTTTCTCATTGCTGGGGCAAAACACCCAACACACACAACATAAAGAGGAAAGATTTGTTTGTGTCATGATTTGTAGAGGTTTCAGTCCACACGCAGCTGGATCCAGATCAGAAATGGTACAGTGGGAAGGTCTGGGCAGAGGGAAACTGCTTTCTTCATGGTGGCCAAGAAACATAGAGAAGGGAAGAGCCAGGGACGGAGATGCGCCCTTCCAGGTCCACCTGCAGTGACCACTTCGAGCCATGCCCCACCTCCTAACAGCAGCCTCAGCCACTGAACTGCTTGGAGGATGGATCCACTGGTGAGTATAGCACCCCATGACCCGTCACCTTGCTAAACGCCAGGAGATTCAGGGAAGGCATTCTAGACCCCAACTGCAACACTCATCCAGCATCAGGCAAATAACATGTCTAATGCAAAGCATGCTTTAAACCAATAAATGATAGATACAGAACATCTAGAATGAAACAGAAGGCCTGTAAATGCCAAATCTATTTCCTAAATTTCTTAGCATTTAACTTTAACAGAAGAGTAAGAAATAATGAGACATTTTCTGTTTGTAGCTTCAGACCTTGTTTAAAGTAACTATGTACAATGGTAATCACTTGACCATTTGTGTCTGTTTGAAACACATGATTTGGAAAGAAACTTCTGACATTTGAAAATCAACACTTTTACACATACAAAATTCTCTGTAGGTTGCTTTTCAATGAATTTAAAGAAATTGATAAGCAACTAAACTGTATTCTGTACTCATACTCCTGTCCATTATATTTTTCTTAAACTTCAATAACTATAAACACTATAAATGAAGGCATCTGTCTTACAGGCAATGATCATAATTCTCATCTACATTTTACTGAACTTCAAAACATTTCCCCCAGCCAACAGTGATTTAAAAAGCTAAACTGGTGAATAGTTCATAGTTCCATAATTAGGAAACAAGTTATGAAGTAACAAATCACGGATTTATATCCAAAATATTCAAAGAAACACAACATATAAAATATTTTACTCAGTTAATCTATTGAAGTTCTCATATGAAATGTGGTGTTAAATCTTGTATAAAATGGAATATGTTATGGATATAGATGTTTTACTAGTGTGAGTTTTGAATTTTAAAATTTGTAACAGAATATGCTTGTTCAGAGAGATGCTCACTTTTGTGTTTCTAATTCTACCTCCACCCTTTACTATTTACCCACCACCTAGTATTTGTTGAGTGAGTAATTATGTAGTCAGTCAATGTATATTTATCATTTTCAGCTTTGAAAGAGAAGTTGACTAAGTATAACTAATAACCTGGCTCAGATTCTCATATGCCAAGAAACACCTTTTTGAAACAGACAGAACTAGTAGTATTTATTGGATGCAAATAGAAAAAAGCATAAGAGATTCGCACCTTTGGGGTAGGAAATCACCTGTTTTACCTTGTGCTTCAAAAACTATCCTAAGAAAAACATGCTGAGCTCCTCCCAGACTTATATTTTGTAGAAGCAGGGGCTCAGAGACCTAAACACTTGGGTGTTTCTGTGTAAGAGCCAGGGTCCTACCTATGTCTCCGATCCTATCTCCTAGTCTTTACCTTTACATTATAGTTCTCTATCACTTTCACATCCTTGCTGTCTCTAATGATATAGGTGAGAGAGACAGAGACAGGGACGACAGAGACAGAGATGGAGAGAGAGACAGAGAGACAGGGAGAGAAAGAGGAGAGAGCCAAAGTTTATCTTCCTCTCTGTGGTCTCAAGTTTAGGGATTCTCTATGATTAACATACTCTTACTCTTCTCACCCTCCAGTGAGCGCTGAACCTGTCTTCTCATCGTCTGTCAGCCCTATGACCCCAAAACTATCAGTGATTACTCTAGACTCTATAAGTGCATTTTTGTGTTAGCTCGTATTAATTAATCTAGTTTAGATTTCCCAGAAGACAACAGCCTGAATACCTACAGGAATACCATATAGGGGCACACGGGCATCGGGAAATTTTCTCCTAGCAAATTCCATATACACCCAGGGTTTTCACAAATTGAACAAAAACTATACCATGTGCTGAAAAGATAGGCAGCAAATCAGGCCATCGCAGGGCTGCTGTGTCCATCTGGGTTTCCACATCCCACGCATCCTTATTTGCCCCCGCGCACATGCTGCAACGGTCTGAATTCTCTAGGGAAGAGTCTAAATTCATGCAGAGTGGGTCTCAATAAAACATTATCTTTATCTCAAAGAAAATTTGAGATGTTTAGGGTATTTTATATGTGATTGTGAATTGTAAAAGTATATTAATAACTGTTCCATTTAACTCGACAATAATGGTAACAGTAGCCTCATTAGAATACACTATAGGAAATTGGTCCATGTCTTCTTGAATTTTTGTACAATCATGATAAACCCCTTGAGAACTAGAAGTACATCTTAAATGGTTGATAAAATGTTGATTTCAATTGCTTTTTGAGTTTCAGTTGCAGGGCTCCATCACTATGACAGCTGAATTAGCCTCAAAACAGTAAACATTTTGATCTACTTGGCTTGGTTCATTTGCCATGTGGAGGTGTAACTTTAGTCAGCCAAATGATGATCTCTTGGCATATTGGAAATATCCATATGCTCTAAAACCAGAAATAACTTTCCTTCCACATTGTTTGCGACTATATATTAACTAGTAATATTTCTAAGGAAAATATTGCTTAAGTTAAAACAACTGTTCCTTTATATTTCATACAGTATGATAAATGGCCATGCTTTGATCAGTGTTCTGCAGGCCCACAAAAATCTATAAGAGAAGAGCAAGGAATAAGTTTAATTAGTCACAGTCTTGTTATTTGGAAAACAGCATTCTTTTCCATTTTAATATTTATAATAACACAACTTTCCCTCTTTTTTTAAGTGAAGCACAATCTAATAAACATATTCTTTTTGTGATAAGCTAACATTAAAAGGCTATTTTAGCTAAGTATGTCAAGAAGACTAAAATTGTTGAAAGCTTTTATATTCATTTTTCCTTCCTGAAGTAATCCAGTGTTACTTTGTATAGATGTCTGGTTTTTAAAATTGAATATTATGGAGAGCAGGGTTTGTATTGGTTTTTAAAATTGAGTATTATGGAGAACACGGTTTATATTGTCTATGTTTTAAAATTAGGTAAGGTGGAAGAAAAACTGAACTCACATAAATGGCAAAGTTGTGAAATTGACCCACTTCCAGTTTCAGAGATCTGAAAAATGTGAGTTTTAATACAGAGAAATTGTTGTCTCTGAACAAGATTTAAGAAGCAAAGGAGCTAGCAAACTTGAGTCAAAGAAAAACCTGTTCTAGAAAAATGGGAAACTAGAGGAATTTGAATAATCCAAAGTTTTCAGTGATTAAGAGCCTAATGAGTGCTGTGGACATTAAGAGAAGTAGAAAAGATTTGGTGAAAGCATGTTACACCCAATCCTGAATCTGGACAGCTGGGCCTCACATTTGACATTGTTGGGAATCAGGAAAGCATGGTGGTTATATCAGGGTACCATAGGATAGGGTTTTTATCATGGCAATCTGACTGAGGTTCATGTTAAAACTTCATTTGCTCTTTTCTCATTCTTCATACATTTATTGGACACTTACTCTTTGCCGGGCAACGTTCTTGGGCTGTAGGTCATAGCAGTAAAAAGAATAAGACCCAAATCTTTGCATTTATAATATGTGTACTCTAGCCGTAATATAGACAACTGACAGTTGCCCTAGTTACTTTCTCCTTGATGGGACAAAACACCCGACACCAAGTTAAATGAGGAAAGGTTCATTTCAGCTCACAGTTTGTAGAGGTTTCAGTCCATACTCACCTGGAAAAGCAGCATGGCAGAGGGGCATCGCAGAGGAGAAACAGTGCATAGCATGGCAATCAGGAGGCATGGAAACCTCCTTTTTCTTTTTATTCCATTTAGGCTACAAGCCGACTGGTTGATGCCACCCACACCAGGAGTGGGGCTTGCCTCTTCAGTAACGCTATCCCCCACACTCCAAACTATGCTAAACCAAGTAACTATGCTAAACCAATTAGTAGTCTAATCCAATATCATGCACCCAGAATCTGGTTTATCACAAACCCATGATCTACTCACTCCCCAAACCCCTCCCCCAGTAGTACAGCAGACTTTGGGAGGACATCTAGATATAAACCATAACAATGAAAAATAAAATTATAACTATGTTCAATAATGATAAATAGTAAGGGGGGAGAAAAAATTAAGAAGGAGGGTAGGAAGTACAAGGTAGAAGAGTGAAATTTTAGGTAGGGTGACCAGGGAAGGGACTATAGTGCCACTGAAAAAACCTTGAGGCAAGAGGATGTCCGACGTGTGTACTTCATGTTCAATACTTCTGTTTCCGAGAAACATCACTGAATACTAGACACAATGCAGTTAACACAATCTGTATTAGATTTCCATTTTTGTATAAGAAACTTCCTCAAACAATGACTTAAAACAACAATTATTAGTTCTAGCTCATAGTTCTTGTGGGTCAGGAATTCAGGAGCAGCATAGCTAGGGTCTACTTCCAAGGTAGTTCACTCACATAGCTGGAGAGGTGGTGATTATTGCTAGAAATTGCACTCCCATGTGCACCTCTCCACAGACTGCAAATGTCCGGAAAACAGAAAGCTGGCTTCTCTAAAGCACATGATCCACAACAGCGGCTGACACTGAAACAGCCAAGATGACCTAATTTGAGAAGGCAAATTTTGTTCTTTCCAACTTATCCAAATGGTCATATAGGTCAATGATTTAGTGTGCAGAAAGCTACAGGAGAATGTGGACGTATAATGATCATTGAAACTAGATACAATCCTGCTACATAAACAGAGTTGTGCACTCAGGAAATAAGGAAAAAGAAATCAAAGAAGCTAAAACTTTGGAGCTAAACAGTGCTGTGATTTGCCAGTCTCCATATTCCTGCATCTAACTCACATGAGATATCACTGAAATATAGGATAAATGTTTGAAAAATATTACAGCAAGAAACACATTGCCATTAATCCCCTTTAAGATACTCCCCATCACTTGCAGCGCACTTACCTGTTGTTCTTCCCACCTTCTGAAGCAGTTCTGGAAGTCCTCTTTTGTGAGTGTCTTCAGTTGTGCTGCTGAGATTTGCTTAGATGTCCTGAGTCAGTTTGAAACATCTTCAGAGTCACTTTGGGAAGAGCCAGAAGTTATACAGTACCAGAGTGGGTGAACAAAATGAATGGGGAAGCACAGAAATTGTATTTTATGAGCCCGCCTTTCCATCGGGGAAGGCACTCAACAGCAGCCGTACTTTCTTATTATTGTTTATTGGTACATTTTAGATATACATAATAATCACATTTATCATGTAGAATTTGTACTTGCACATGATATATTGTGATTTCTCTTTTCTCTGTTCCCCTGCCTTCCCTCTCTCTTCCCTTATTTACAAAGCTTTATTTCCATTTTATCTTTTTCTCATTTTTTCCTTTTCCTTTCCCTCTCTCCCCTCTTCCTAGTTCCCCTTTCCTTTTGAACAATTTCTTCCTTTTTCACAATATCTTTTAGACATTTTGGTTGTTATTTATACTTTGGTTTCTCACACTAGAGAGACAATGTGATATTTACATGTTTGTCCGATTTATTTCACTTAAGAGTTTAGATCGCTTGTCGGCCTTTTGGCTGAGATCAAGTGTAGTATCACTTAAGAGTTTGGTCTCATCTAAGAAGTGTGTATTCATCTCAGATGCTCATTTTTGGGTTGGGTGTTTAAATCTGGGGAAGTCTAATTTCAGTTCTTTTTATGTTCTAGATATTAATCCTTTGATGCACAACTGGGTAAAATTTTTTCCTATCCTGTGGGTTGTCTTTTCTTGTTGGTGATTCCTTTTGCTATGCAAAAGCTTTTTAATAAGATGAGATCTTATAAGTTGTTGATTCTCTGTCATATTTCCCTTGCAGTCAGAGTTTTCTTCATGAAGTCTTTGCCTGCACTTATTTCTTCAAGAGTTCTACCTACTTTATCTTCCAACAGATTTAGTGTTTATATTTTAATATTTAGACCTTTGATCCATTTTGATTGGTGATAGACATGATCTAGTTTTAATCTTCAGCATGTGCAAAGCCAGTTTTTCTAGCACCATTTATTTAAAAGGCTATCTTTTTTCCAGTGAATGTATTTGGTTATCACACCTTGTTAAGTTGGTAGGGGTCTTGGAACTGCTTCAGAAAGTGGCATGAATGATGGGATTCATGTGTTTAAAATATGTTAAAATGTGTTAAAGATGAGAGGAAGTATTTTGAGAGGAATTAATAATAGTAAGCCTTTTACTGGGGTAAAACAATTTTGAAGAAGGAAATGTTGAGAAACAGAATTCTTGGCTTCAAAATGTAAATAAGATTTCAAAAAACAGACTACAGTAACCAAGACAATGTAGTATTGATCTAAAAATAGGTCTGTAGATCAATGAAACAGAATAAAAAGCCATTTATAGTCAAGTGCTTTTTCAGCAAAAGTACCAAGGCAATTATTTGGGAAGAATATACAGCCATTCCAAAAACAAATGCTAAGACAAATGTTTTCTTCGTGTAATAAAAGAAACTTAGAGCCTTACCTGATACCACAGAGGAAAATAAATGAAATATATGATAGACCAAATTTAAGAGCTAAAATTCTTAAATTTTACCTATTTGTGTTGTTTGCTTAGTTTTCTATGTATCTCGCATATACCTATCCTCAAGGCCTCCCAGATGTGTAAAGTCCTAGACTGACACGATACTCTGCCCATTTTAGTGTCTTGGAGACCGTCCTGGAGCCACCTGCTCTGTGCCGGTATGGACCAGTTTCTTTCTAGTACTGAGTTGTTTTTGGATCTCCCTCCACCAGGTTGTGTGCGTGAGGGGCTCTCCCTTCATTTCTTTCTTGCCTGAGATGCCAATTGATGCCTTTGAAATCACTATCTTATTTCAGCATATTCCTAAGAATAGATTCACAGAAAATACAGTTTTGAGGTTTTGCAAATCTGAAATTCTTTATTTTTACCCTTATCCTCGCTTAACTGATAATGTAGCTGTGTATAGATTTTTAGGTTGGAAATACTTTTTACAATGAAATGGATTTGACCCAACAACTTCCAGCTTTCAGTGAGCTATTAAGAAGTTCAAGCCAATGTGTTTCTCACTTTTTTTATGCAATGATTCCCTCCTCTAGCAATTATTCAAATTATTTTTCAGCCATGTACAGTGATTTCATGATGATGTTCTCTGGTGTCATTTTATTTTCGTTCTGAGCCCAGTGAATTCTATTATTCAGTGCTGGGAGATTTTCTTGAAGTATTTGATCCCTCTCCTTTTCTTCCCAATCAAGTTACCCTACGTTATTTTTTCTGGAACCTCTGCTACTTGGCTAGGAACTACTTGACTACTAACAATAGTCATCCTGCATCTCATTTTCCAATTTTGTATTTACTTTCTTGAGATCTTTTCCTAACTATGTCTTCGTATCTCTTTGAGTTTTTCACTGACAACACTTCATTTTTTAATCTCCCAGACTTCTTTTATTATTGTACCATTTCTTTCTTATAGCATCTTGGTCTTTATTATTTCTTAGCTCTCTAAGCATATTAATGATTGTGGTATTTTGGTCTCCCAATTTAAAAAAAAAAATACTTGTTCTCTTTTTCTTACTTCTTTGTTGCTTTGGTCTCTGACTCCCATTTTAGAAGAGAAGAAGATTTCCCCAGTTACCTTGTGGTTCTTTGCAGTTCCTTTATTCTTAAAGGTGGGGAGTGGAATGGAATGCTTAAGGGCCTGATGGGACCTGAACACTTGTCTACATGCTGTGGGATCTGGCTGGGCAGTTTCACCGAGGAGTCCAACATCACTGTCTGTAGGCTGAGCAGATTCTCTAGTGAAAACTTTTCGGTAGAGGGCTCAAGGCAGCCCTCTCAGTTCTAGGAGCTGGAAGAAGGGGCTGTGATTGAATGTTCCGCACTTCCCTTGTTAAAGTCTTCTCTTATTACTTCGCTTCACCTGCACAAATAGGCCTCCCCCTCTGAGAGTTGCCTGGTCTCTCCCTCCTCCAGTAGGAGTTGCTTGATTACCTTTCCTACAGAAGTCTTAAGCTTGCAACTAACATAGAAGAGGGTATATGGGAGCAGCGGAGTTGAGTGAGGGGACTGCTTGCCTGTTTTCTAAGTTTTTAAGCACTTCCTTTTCCTAGGGTCCTCCTACTTCATCATCTTCTCTTCCAGGTACCTGGAGTCCCTGTGCAGCTGTGTCATTTGGAGATTCCGCAACTTAAATATTTTCTCCTGAACTTTGTCTGTTGCTAGGTTAGGATTTCATTTTCTGAGGTTTGGCAAGTCAGTTATCATTCATGTGTTTGCGTTAGATTTCCCCAAAGTTTGCTGCTGTTTTGCGCCTTACATGCTCTTTTCTTTTCTAGGTTTAGGGCTCTGAAAACGTTTGTTAGTGGGCTTCAGGCACACCCGGTCCAAATCTAATCCATCGCCTTTCTTCAGAACAGCACTAGAGTATTCCTTGTATTTTCTAATGTGTCGAGAAGTTTTTGTAATTGAAATTAATTCACTGGAAATTTCCATACTTAGAAATAGATACATTCTGGGTGAGAATGGATAGTTTTTGGAAAAGAAAGTTACTTAACCCAAAAATGACGTCAAATTCTTAGCATAACTACATTTCTTCTATCATACAGAGAAATTACACTTCTGATCTGAAGAAAAAATTACTGCCATTTTCTTGATAAATGTAAAAAAAATATTTCTTGGACTTTTACCACACTATACATTTCACATTTTTAATACTACTTTTATTTATTTTCTGGAGAGTAGATATTGAATAGTGATTTAGCAATTATGGAGAAAAAAATACACAGTCACATTTTAAATTCCCAGAATTAATTACTAAATCCAAATGATTTCCTGGGCCCCAGCGTTGTGCTCCAACTTCCTTACAAATGAATAGCTAACTCAGAGCTCTTTCAGGAACTAGCTCTTTCGTTTGGTCAGAGGTCAGCATGATGCCGCTCTTAGGCAGTGAGTGCCATCTGAGTGATGTCAAACCCCTTCAGGGGCCTGGAAGTCTGAGGGGGCTTTATTCCAGTCACATTCAAGGGTCCCAAGCAGTCACCACACAAGAGACAGTAGAATAAAGTCTGGTTCTAATTTTACTGGGCTCTTCAGTGCACAGGACTAACTGTTTACAACGTCTCTTGCAGGCTCTTGTAGCAGAGTTAGTAAAATATGTACTCGTAGCATCAGAGCTGCCAGTCTGGTTGGTATGCTGGGAAATCGTGTTAAACCTACTCTTCCAGGGAGGTGGGTGGGGTCCGAGAGCCTCATCGCCTTCCCCTTCGCCTTTCATGTTATTTGCCCTGGAACTCTTCACCTCTGTATTTATGGGTAGTGACGGGCATGAGTGGACCTTTCTCTTGTAGCCATGGAACAGGAGTAAGCCAAGATTAACAGAACTCTTTGCATGGTTTTAATCATTGGGTTTATAAATATTTTTTCTGCTTTCCTGTATTTCACTTTTAGTCATTTCTGGTGTTCTCATCTCTCCCATTTCTCACTATCATCTAATTTCAGAAGAAACCCTGCCTTTCCATCATGACCTAGGGACTGGAAACCATGGATATCTTTGGGAACTTTTATTTACAAAAGTGAATTAGATTCACATAAAGGAATAACTTCAACTTCTTGAAATAGTCTCTGCTATGTAAGGACAAGAACGACATGGAAGTAAACAGAAAGTTAAATGCTGTCACTAACTTTCCTGGTTTTGCTCTAAAGAAATTATTTCTAGGAGTGTAGAAGAGTTTTGTCTTTAGGCTTACATATTTATTTTATTTGCCTCATACTTATTTAAGTCCTTCCTAGGACAGGCTCCAAGAATTTTGAAAATAGGAGTTCATTTAATTCTAACAGTCTTATGACAAGTTTATTAATTTTATTTGCATTTTATAAATGGTAAAAAATGAGACACAGAGAAGTTAACTAAGATTAACCAAGTAATTAAGGTAACTAATGCTGTAAGAGCTCATAAATGGCAGAGCTGAGACTGGACTCCAGGCAGCCCCTGTGCTGGATTTCATGCTCTTCTCTTCTTACAGACTGAAACTGAAACTTTATCTTGTTACCTGTTAGACTACACCTGTGGAGCTAAGAAAGGAAGAGCAGGATAAGAAAGACCAGAAGGAAGAGGCAGAAGATCATAAATCACAACCATCTATCACTTTCATCGCTGTCATCACAAGCTGAGGTTTTTTAATTTCACCGTATACATTTCAAATAAGCACCATTTGAAAATGGTTCCAGTGACATCTTACATTTGTTGCACAGGAAAGCGTCCTGCCCTGGAACGCAGTACAATGTTCATTAACATCTGACTTTGCTGGAAATCAAACATTTTAATTTACTGAGTAGACTATGATTGTAAGAGAAGTTTCTTTCACCATATTTTAAAGATATTCAGAAGGTTTTGCATAAACTGCTAATGAAAACTATGCATATTGAAAGAAATGTTTCAGTGTCTGTTTTACTCCTAAAAATTGTATTTTGTTTTAAAATGTAGACTCAGTGACTGAATTGTAACTTTTGTAAAAAGGGGTTAAACAGATTTTAGAGTAGTGCTTTATGTGCATCTGTATCTCCTAGGCAAGTACAGCTCTCCCAAAACACGTGCTTTAAAATATATTGCAGAGTTGGAGGAGCATTTTGACCGTTGGTTCGTGGGCTGTGGAGTGATGTTTGGTTGCCGGGGAAAGAAGGTTGAGATGAGAAGCTGGAGCAGCGAGACTGAGGGAAAGGTTGTGAACACGGGCACCACGAGAGGCAAGAGAGGAGGCTCAGAGTATCTACACAGCCAAGCTAAGGGTTCCAAGTCTAACTTCCATATCCAAACCTTCATTGGGTTTACTGCCTTTCCTTCCCAATAAATGATGTTGGTAAGGTTAAACCTCTGCTTTGGGGCTGGGACTATAACTCAGTGGCATAAGCACTTGCCTGGCAAGCCTGAGGTTGTGAGTTTGATTCCCAGTACCCACAAAAGAGAAAAAAGCCTCTGCTTTTGGGGAGCATGTGACAAAACCCACCAGCACTTCAGACCAGCAAGCACTGTCCTCACAACCTGCTCCACATGGCTCACCTCCACATGTTTTTTTAGTGCTCAATTATTTCTTTGTACTGGTTTAAACTTTGTGTCTTGGCTCCACAAAAACTATCTTGATGCAGTTCTCCCTTCTGTAAATACTCTTCCCCCAAATTTTTGCTTTGTTTTAGTTACTGTCTATGTTCCGATAATTCTTACCACATGGAGAAAACACTTCAACACTTTATTTATTTAGGGGAGTGGAGGCCTTCATTTTGTACTTGCTTTCAGTGGAACTCGTAATAAGACAGTGGTACTATTTCAAAAATGTTTTCATGTGAAACAAAGTTGTGTTTCATGTCCAATTCAAAAGGGGAAAAACACTGCCAGCTTTGTGACTGCCTATATTTTGCTTCTTTTTCGAATGCTTACTGACTCGTGTAAATCACTAGAACGCAGCATCCAGGAGCGGGGCAAGAGGGGTTTTGTTCAGCACTATAGCGCCAATGCCTGGAGACCTGCGGGTACACAGCAGAGGCTCACGTGTGCTTGTGAATAAATGAATAAGGGACTATCCTGGAGTGCAATCTGAGTGAAAAATTTATGAATTTCCAACAAGTAAAGGATATAAAAGGATTAATTCCAGTGAATTAAGGAAAGATTTATTTTTTTTCTTACCAAGCTGTGGAAACAAGATGATTTCTTAAGAAGGTTTTTATTTATAATACACTCAAATTATTCATGTTTGCTTGTTTAGAAGTTTTCTAGTTATGTAAAAATCAGCTATTCAAATATGGAGATTTGTAAAAAGTGATAACTATTCACAAAATGCTGCTTTAAAAATCTTTTCCATTAGAGAATATATACTGTGAATGCTTTCTTTGGTTAAATGTTTAGTAATACCTCTTAATTTTATGTGTTCTTTCCATAACTATCACAGCTTTGTTAGAGCTTCTGACTTTAACATTCAGGAGGTTCCCAACTAGCTGTCCTCTAGATGGAGATTTTTTTTTAGAGATCTTATGAAAATTACAAAAAAGATTCCACACAAATGTAGCCTTTCTCTTACATAAGTATATATTATAGAAGATATTGATATATTGGAATATGGATTACATTTTACATAACAAATTATATAATATATTATAGATCATTACACACGAGATACAGGTCTTACATTAAGCTTGACTTCCCTTTCAGGTTGGCTGTCTATAGGCATTCCGCTCCTACGATTGTCACCCTGTACCAGTTGAGTTCCTGCTCATCTGTGTTGCTGTTGGTTCGTCAGAGCTGATTTGGGGGACCCGATGAGGGTAAGCGCTGTTCTTTATTGGAACAACTCAAACCCCTGTTCTCCTGACTCACAAGTTTTATGCTGACATGCCATTACCCAAGTCCGGGTAGAGGCTGTTGTTGAGAGTTACCTTGACATGGGATACTGGAGGGAGATGGAGTTCCCATGTGCTGAGGTAACTGGATTCACAGAATTCTGCAGGACTCTTGAATTCCTTTGTCAGCCTTATCTTTTCCATGTTTACACGTGTCCCATTCCTCTGAGTGGGGACATGTAACCTGCTGCTTATTCTAGTTCCTTCTTTTCCTGTCCTCAACCACCATGACCACACACACACAACAGAATTGATTCTGTGGTTTCAGATAATGTCTTCATATTAAAAGGTCATTTTCTCCATCAGCTAATGCAGAATCAACAGTGAGTACACGTTAAGATTCCCATGTGATCAATCACTTTGTCTAACTTTACTATCTTCCGGTCACCTGAACTGACCACATACCATTGGCTCTTGCTCACTGTGATGTGAACAAGTACAATCAACGTTTTTACTCTGTGTTACTAGTTATTTCCCTAGGAACTGGGTTGATCCGGTGCTTTGTGAAAGATGGAGTTAGTACATCACTTTTAACCGAAGGATGAACAGAGCAGGAGGTGGTCTCTTGGGGGCGGTCACTTGGCTTCCACGTCGAGGCCGGCAGATTAAAACGATCCACGCAGGTCCAGTCAAGCCTTTCCTTGAATAGGCTCCTTGATGTTCTCCACGTGGATAAAATCACTTCACAAAAGTAGGTACTTTTCAACATTGTTTCTGCTAATCAAAAAAAAAAAAAAAGCTTTATAGCATCAGAGACACATAAATAATATTTATATTCTAAATGATGGTTAGTTTTTGACTGCTCTAAGTTTGACCTTTTCTGATTTAACAGCTATACAATATAAATATTATTAATAAAACATTGTCAGGTTTTGAAAAAACAAAGAAGACAAGTTTTCTTTTTAAAATGACGTTTTGAAAACATTTTGTACCACTGGTGGATAAATGCTGTGTCTGCAGTCAAGATCTGAATTATCTCAATGTCTTCGCTCCTTAATGTCTCTAGGGATTACAAGATAACCCCACAATTTAAAAAATGCAATCATGGCAATTTTCTCCATAACTTTTTGCTGCTGTGAGTTCTAGGCACTGATTATACACTGGAAAAAGAGTTAGATTACTTATTTTTAAGTTGTTTGTTACAAGATATCCTCTCTCGTTTTGTGTTACGCAAAGTTTAAATTTTCTAACATGGCTAGTTCCCCATTTCCTACCATTTGAAAACAGGAGAAAAATGGATTTGAAAATTGCCATTGTCCCATCACTTGCAAGAGTAACTGAACTATTTACTCCTATAAAGTGTGTGTGTGTGTGTGTGTGTGTGTGTGTGTGTGTGTGTGTGTAGATAGCAAGAGACAAAGGCAGAAAAAAGTAATAACAGGCTTTGAAACTCATTTCTCCTCTCTAAATCACACCCCCACATGACCTTTGCAACATTACAATTTTATATATTCCATTGCCATACAGCCTATTTCAGGACATGTGCTGCCAAAGCGAGCACTACATAACCTATTTCAGTAAATAGCCCCTACTCTGATGACCATACGGTCACCAGGCACAGTTTTAGAAACCTGTGTCAAGCAAAGCTCCAACCATCTATTGCAAAATCACTCTTGTTTATTTACTTGTATTCAAAAAAGTAATACCAATAGAACTATTTGATAAGAAGTATAAAAACGTTTAAAAACATAGTAGTTTATGGTATTGGCAAGTCACTTAATGTCATAAGAAATTTCTTCTTTCACAAGATATGATTCTGTTGCCTTTGCTCTGACAGAAGTTGAACAACTTTCTTCCTTAATTTCCTCCAAGTGAGGAGAAGGACAATACTGGCCTGGTAAAGCTGCTGTACAGTGTAAATGAGACAATTCATGTGCTGTGCCAGTAGCACACGGTGGTGATGGTTTTACTCCTAATGCTAATAATGCATGTCTGCTCCACGTTCTCCTCTTAACGTTTACTCGCTATTCTTCTGGCATCTCAAGGTCACTGTTGTATTGGTTTTTACTAAGTATTAACTTTCATAAACACGTGAGGAGAAAGAGTAGAGAGGCACAAGGCCTTTTCTTCTCAAGCCTTACAACCACTTGGAATTTTCCTGCTGATTCCACCTCTATGCTGTCTTTATTACTGATGGTTTTGTTCCTAAGGCCAACCTTGTTGGACTCTGGCATCTGGATAGATCTCATGGGCTAATGCTAAGTGCAGGGAGAGTGATTATCCAGTCCATGACAAAGGTGATACTAGTCTGATTATTTAGTTTAAAACTTACCATCTTTATTTAATTACATAAGTAAGGGAAAGTTTTTCTTGAAAAACAAATTATGTCTTTGTAAAGCTAATAATTTATTCTGGATCTTGAGATGTGAAAGTTTCCAAATCACTGAGATTAGAGCTTAGATTTAGAGATGAGAGGGTATAAAATCTCCCAGCATAGGAAACAACATACCCAGGGTTCTTCCTTATCCATGTATTGATTAGGGAGTATTGAACCTTAACACTCATTCCCAGGACATGTCTTATGTTTCTCAATTTTCATAGGAAACCATTGTTTATTAGTTTTTTCCTTTATTAAGGGAAAGTGTAATTTTATTATTCCTGGAAATGACTGTGATGAATTCAATTAAGTTTTTAGATAATTAAGGTTTAAAATTTGTATTTTTAGTTTTACATTTGATCATTATAATACAGGTTTCTTTCAATTTTCCAAAACACATGGGGAATTTTGGAATCAAGTTATAATGAATTTCTCATTCTTGGTATAAAGGTAAATTTGTGTTCAGTTTAGAATTGATGCTGGCTGCTGATTTTGACTAAGCATAGGCCTAAACTGGTGGCCACAGGTGTATAACAGTGCCAAAGTGCTTAAGCTCCAAATCTAGCTCAAAGAAGGGCCGTTGGCAGGGAGCACTATGTGTGTGCAGAAAAGCACACCTCCAAGCATGCTCTTGCTCTCTGCTCCTTCTTTCAGCATCTCTGCTCAGACTTGGTAAAACCCATTACAGACTTGAGACACCCAGAGGAATTTCCTTTAAGGGAAGGGTGTGGAGAAGCCAGGCATTGCTTTTAGGCAAGTGCTTATTCCACTGAGCTATATCCCCAGCCCAGGCATTGCTTTTAATAGTGGACAGTAACCAACCTTCCTGCTAGTATTGATTTTAAAAAACTGTGGCCTTAAAGGATCACTTTCCTTTAGGGTTCACTACCTTATATGTAAGGTAAGAGGATCAAGAGTCTCTATGATTTGTGCACCTGTGATGGCCCTATGACTAACAGCACGTTTCGTTACCTCTCATTTCTCCTCCTGCTGTCACTCTCAGCATCAGCTGCCTGCTCTCTTTAGAAGTGAGATTTACCAAAATGTGAGAACGTGGTTTTTTTTATGCTAAAGATCATTCTGATAAGGACCTCAATTCCAAGGCACGTTATGCTCACCAAGCCCCACACAACTTTTTAAAGCATGACTTTAATGTAACACAGGCTGAGTATTTCGCATCAATCAGTTTCTTCCCAGCATATTACTGGCACATATCATGCTTCCCTGTAAAGAAAAATCCCGGTAGATGTCATTAGTGATGACTTGCTTTGTTCTTGTATAGGCTTTTTTTCCCCAATGGACACAGTTTTACTTTAGAGAATAGTTTACAGATAATACTAAAGTGTAGGTTTTGCACAAAGTGATTTCCTTGCAATGATTGTTTAAAAGAAAGCCTAAGTGTGATTTTCAGTGCCAAGTGGTACTCACTTTCAAAATAACCTCAAGAACCAGTTAAGTGCATCACAGCTTTCTGATAACAAAAGCAAATGCCCTGTATCCTCACTTTCTCTGTCCTCATCACTGTCACTAACAGTTGCTCCATGATTAAAATGGGGAGAACAGCATTTATTAATAGATCACAGCATCTTGCTCATTTAAAAACTCCCAGCCTAGACAAAAGAATGTTTCTTATCGATGACATGGTGGCCTTGAAAATTACTACCTTTTATTAGAAAGGAGGTGATAGCTAGAGAAAATATGTAGTTTAAAAAAAAAAAGATAAGAGGAACCAAAGTTCTGTCTTCAGCTTTCCTGCACTGACTCATAGTATGAGTTTAAGTCACCTATCCACACAAGTGGCTTAGTTTATGGACTAAAGTGAAATATGCTTCAGCGTCCCTATTTGAATGTTGGAGAACTGCTGAGAATACTTACATAAATATTTGTCTTTGAGCTCCCTAGAAGACAGGAACTTTATATAAACATTAGTATTATTGTTGTTCCTTATGTGCAAGTAGGCAGGAAAATTATGATACTGGCAAGAAGAAATAACCTATTTTAGAACATCCTTAGTTCATGCCAAGCTATAGACTTTGCCTTGTCTCCATCCTCTCATCCCCTCTTCCAGCCTCTTGCAGATGACTAACGTAGAAATATAAATAACCTTTAACAACAGAGGATTTGGAGGTGAGGAGGCTTATCTTGGGTATAGTTACACTGGTTGATTACAAGCTAGAATCAAAATAAATATATTTTAAATTCCCAATCAAAAAGTATGAGAAAATGACTCATGAGTAATTTAGAGGACTGTCATGCACTTAAGATCTCACTGCATCTCTAATTCTGTTTTGTTTCCTTTGTTTGTCCATGTGTCCCAAGGATACATAAGAAAAAAGAGCCTTAAAAATATGATTATAACTAGCAGGTTGAGAGTCGCTCTGTTTATTTCAAGTTGAGTCTTAGAAAATTAATCCACTTGTTTCTTGGCCAGTTCTTGCCCAACAGCTACTGCTCCAACACTGAAGTGGAATGATGTTCCAGGGATGCACATGAGGCTTATTTTTGGTTAGTGGAATTTCAGGTGATTTTTTTTTTTTTTAGTTTACTTTCTTATTCATATTTTTCTGTACTTCCTGGCTTTTTTGTTTAGATAAGTCAGTTTCATTTTTACAAAAACAATTACAGAAATAAGTTTGAAAATTCTTCCCATTGATTTCATTCTCTCTGCTGTAAACCCTGAGTTTTTAATGGGCCTAGTGCTTTTTATCCTGCTCCTTCCTTCCCTCCCTCCACTTTTTTGGGCAGTGCTAGCGACCCATCCCAGGGTCTCTCTGAGCAGACACGCTATTCCTGAGCCACATTCCCAGTGCCCTGCCTGCTTCCCTTACAAAGTTAAGACAAGCAGTGAATGAGTACCTGGTTTCCAAAGAGGGTAACTAAGTCCTGCATGAAATTGAAGTCACAGGGTTAGTTTTGATCTTGGGAACTCAAGCAGCTTATGAAGTGCACATCAACAACATTTTCTATTCTGTCTTAAATTAGTGGGTTAAGTCAAGGAGAGTGGGTCTCTTGAGTAAGAATTATGCTAATAATGTTCTGCTTCTTGATCTAATCTCAAGAGGAATACATTAGTATTAATCTTTCTTGAGTGCTCAGAGCTTTTAGAAGCAATGCCAGTCATAACAAAAGAAATAACTTCACACTCAATGATCTTACTTAATTAAATAATGAAAAACAGTTTAACACTTTCTCTTTTCTGCAGTCATGTGTGGTCTTTTCTATTTTTGCCTCAATACCAAAGCAGAGCAGAACACTCAGTCATATCTAGGGCTCCAGCTTTCCCCCAAAGTTCAATTCTGTTAAGAGGAGTTTCCAGTAGGATCAGGATGTCATCCATTCAGCCTTCTTGCAAATATTTATTAAGCACCTGTTGTGTGTTTGGCCATATTCTAGGCAATGGGTCAAAGACAAGGCTCTCTATGTAGCTGTTGACCTAAAGAAACTATGGGAGGGAAGCAGGTAGATAAGACAAAAGTGCATTGAAGTGTCCTGAGCACCATGTGTCATCAGGACAGAACATTCTTGGTACCTCTGCATCACCATGGAGGGGATGGTATCAGCTGACTGTGAAGTGTGCAAGGAAGATCAGAAAATCTTTCAAAGGTCAAAGAGAAGAAAAGGCAAGTGAGGTGCAGCAAGCACTGTGAAAGGCCTGTGATGGGAAGGAAAAAGCCCAGCTCCCCACTGAGGGCCCTACCAGTGTCAGTGCCTTAGAGGTCCGTGGGGGAGCAGGACCAGAGTGATGGGAGGTGAGGCTGGAGCAGCAAGTCAACTGGGTCTGACGTCATTTCCTTTTCATAATGAGACAGAAAATGTTCTGGTAGATGTGAATTGGGGATTCATATTAGGAGCCCCAGGAAGCAGATAGTAGGGATGTGTTGCTTCCAGGCTCCCCCAAGCTAAGAATAAAAGAAGGCTCGCAAGCCAGGTTTTCCTTCTACTGCAGGAAAACTTTAAATGTCCAGAGTCTCTGCCCTGTACAGCAAAAGGCAGCTCAGGACAGCAGAGTGTACTTCATGTGGCACAGCTATCTCCTTGGCCTGGAGTCCACCATTCTGTTCCTTGCTCTGTATCCCCTTGTTCAGCATGGCTGAAGCAAGTAGCAGCAGACGAGCTCTTGGTGCCTGGAGAAACCCAGTGCTAAGGTTGTATTAGGGAAGTTGCTGCCCCTGCACCTACCCAGTGGGTCCTGTGAGGAGCCCCGGTGCTTGGCAGCTGCTATTTCATGTTCTCAGTGTGAAGCCTCTTTAGTTTTTCAGCACTTCAGCACCATCCTTCTCTGATGCTGACCACTTGTTTCTGGCTAACCCCGTGAACCTCAGTCCCTTCTCTCCCTGGGGCAGACCCCTTCCTAGGTAACTCCCTGTATCCCCTAGTGGGCAGATCCATGCCAAGGGCTTTCCAGACTTGGCCAAGTGCTTTAATCCTTAGGTAAGAGTTCAGATGTGGGCAGAAACTTTGGGGAGGGTATGATAGGAGAAATCAGGTGCAGAAGCAAACAGTCAGTAACAGAATTTGTGGACAGTGAGGACATGCAGTAGATGCGTGGCTCTTCTGCACCTCGAGTACGAAACGGGTTTGTGGTCTTCTTATGTATAGTTTTCATCAGATCTCCTCTCATCAGGTTTTCTGTTTTGCCTTTTTGGGAGCCACCTGGAAACTCTGGAATTTCGTTTTGTTTTGTTTTTGGAAACATGCAAAGTATACAGAAACGAAGAAGTCACACTGAACATGGAGCATTATAAGACACAGGTGCTTTGTTGAAAGGTACAGAACAGGCGGAAACGCAACAAAACCCACTTTTGGCAAACACAGATGCGTCTAGAACTTGAAATGGCGGGAAAGGAGAACGATAACGGGGAAGGGGACCAGGAAATGGGAGGAGGGAGAGTGGGGAAAGTAATAGTAAAGGTATTGCTCGCAAGCGGCCACTCCCCACGATGAATGTAATCACTATGGGCTGCAGACGTGCTAATAATGTTTTGTAAAAAGGAAAAGCTAATTTTAAAATAAAATCAACCTTGTCCTGTACTCCTGATGGCAAAGCAGTTGGGCAGATTGTGTCCTGTCACACTGGAACTCAACCCAACCCAGGTGGAAGGCGAGGTTCCGAAGACGCCCTCGGGGGAGCAGGACTTTGGGGCTGCTGAGGAAGAGACCGAGGCGAGGGCCAGGATAGGTGCGTTCCTCCCTCCGTGGCTGTGGGCATCTCTGGGTACCACGGCCCTAGGGAATCCACAGCCAGGGTAAGGGACACTGAGGTTCCTGGAGGGGACTTTGTCTCACTTCCCTTCGTACCAACTTCGCCCGCCCCTCGTCCATTTCCTGGGCTTCCGCAGGAATCGCCTCTGCTCTTCCCGCTCGGCCCAGGCCGCCGCTTGTGGACCTCTGCCTCTTTCCAGGAAGCTCCTCGCTTTCCTTCCCAGCAAACCCACACCCCAGGAACGCGGGCGGGGGTCGAGCGGCAGGTGGATCCCGGGCGGCGCGAGAGGACCGACGGGAGAGCACAGACGGGGCGGGGGGGGGGGGCACCCAGCCCTCCCTCCCTGGTCCCCTCCCCTCCCTCCGGGCGGCGGGGCGGTCCCAGGCTCAGCGCCCGCCGCGTCCGCTCCGCTCCGCTGCAGCCAGGTGCGCGGACCCAGGATGCGCGGGTGGCCGCTGCTGGTGCTGTGCGCGCTGCTCCCCGCCGCGGCGGCGGGGGGCTCGGCCGGGTCCTACCCGCACCGCGCGATGCTGGACGCCGAGGGCCGGTACTGGCTGGGCTGGGGACAGCGGGACGGCCGCCTCGCCTTCCGCCTCGAGGTGCGCACGGCCGGCTACGTGGGCTTCGGTTTCTCGCCCGCGGGGACCATGGCGGCGGCCGACATCGTCGTGGGCGGGGTGGCCCACGGGCGGCCCTACCTCCAGGTGAGCGCGAGGCCGCGGGTCCTCTCGTACGCCCCGGCAGGGCCCCCGGGCCACCGGCTGCGCCTTGGGTGCGGTTGGACCCCCTGGGTGCCCGGGTCACCGCCCCAGCCCGCGCGCGCCCGCGCCGTCGCGGCCACCTCGGGACCCGGTCCGAGCGCCCGGGGAGCGCGGGCCGCAGTTCTCCCTCCGCTCGCTTCCGTCCCGCGCCGCGCTGTGACCCTTCGCCTACACACCTGCCAGCGCCGCGCCGCCGCTGGTGGGAAAGGAGCGGGTCCCGGCTGGGGAGACCTCGGGGGACAGCTCGGAATGGGGGAGGCGGAGGGGCGAGGGCAGAAAGCTTAGCGCCTCGCGACCTTGCTATGTGCGGTGAGTGTCTGTGAGAGTCCGGTCTCTTCCGGAGCTCTGCTCGGGGCTAAGGTCAGCGGCCCAGCTGCGGGTGAACAAGGGGTCCCTCAGAAGCACAGGGGAGTGTGCAGTCCGGGCGCTGTTTAGGAAGCCGCCCTTAGAGACCTTTGCAGGGATCGTCCCGCAGGCGAAATCCTCTATTAAGTGGTAATGTTTTTTTCCTTGCTTTAATAGGCAACAAAAGTTGATTTGATTTGATTTGCTCCCGATTTGCTTTGAGGGGACTGGAGTAGCACTAGCGCCCGTTCCTAAATGCTTTGATGCATAGAAGAGGAAGAAAGGGAGAGACAGAGAGAGAAAGGGAAGGAAGGAGACAGAGAGGGAAGGGGAGAAGGCTGAGGGAGAGGGAGGAAGCGGGGAGAGAGGAAGGGGGCGCTGTGAAACCCAGAACAATTCGACTGTGACCCACGTTTGGATCTCCATGAAGGCACTCTGCTACTTATCAAAGTTCATCCAGAAACACTGCCCTATACTAAAAGTCCGGATGAAGACTAGTTGTTCTGGAGTTGTCTTAAGGCTTTGATGGTATTAAAATCAACGTTCCCCATGGAGTTCAGAGCGCATTTCTCAGTAATTTTACCCCTGACTGCTAAGGTTGAGCTCCACAAATGTTCTAGCTGTGATGCCCTAATATTTGAACCCTGATTCTGGCACTCAACTATTTCCTCTGGCTAGAAATAAAGTGATAATCCTCACTGAAAACTCAAAACTGCCAGTTGTCCATTTTTAATAAATTAATAATTTCCTTCCTAAATAAGTATGTTCCAACTCCAGTAAACTCTTATGAAGATCGCATTCACTGATTTATAACTTTTCTGCCACTACAGCATCTTAGACATTACATTTGTTAGGTGAGGATTTGACCATAAACTCAGGCCTGACTAGACTTCCTCTACTATGACAGAAAGTAGAGAATACCTTCTTTAGACACCCAGTTCAACCAAGTTTCTTTTGGCATATGTTTCTGTAGGGTGAAGAGTGTGACAGATCCCTGAGTTATTCTTGTATGTTTTGTAGAAGGGGACATGACAAATCTTACTGTGGTAATTAGGGCATAGCAGGGAACAGACTGAAAGTTAAGGTCTACTAATTTTGTCAACAGAATTGCATTTCTAGGAAGCCTATCCAATTTGATGTCCATTGAAAGACTGAGTAGAAGAATGATTCCACTAACAGGCCCTATAGACTGTGTTGTAGATATACGTTCTGTTACACTATGGAATATTTTTATACTATTGGTGGTTCTTTTCGTAGACTGCAAAAGGCTTAATAGGGTGCTTTTTAGATTGGGTTTGAAACATGGGGCTTTCCCCAGAGTAGTAAATAGATACCACTGTAAGATAAGTTAGACATGGATATTTTCATATTTAATAAGCAAGAAATGCAATTTCTCTTGCATTTTCTACTCCTCCAAAAATATAATGCTTATTTTCTCATATAAAGGATTGTCACTGTTTCATCTGGGCCACACTCTACCATTTCATTTCCTGAAACAACCCACTCATTGTAGGACATGTAGAATCACACTAATCAGTTAAGTGGAATGACATTTTCCTTAAAACTTCTTTAATAAGATGAAAGATACCAAATGATGTAATGAAAAGATATGTTTTAGTTCCACCAGAATCATCCAGACAAGACAATTCTGTTGCCCACTGTGTACATGAAATTGAATCTTCTCTCCAGAAACTATTTGAGATTGTTTATATGCTAGTATAATGAGGGCGTCTTAAGCAACTATATTTTTTAAAAAGTGGAATTCTTAACTGTAGAATTTGTGATTTTATTCATAGACTTTGGACTTTGTGTAACTTTGCTCCTAGTGAGAACATACTTTCCAAAATGTTCTTATTACTAAATACTGGCAGCAATTCAGGAGTGCACAAAGTGCACACACACACACACACACACACACACATCCAATTTCACTTCAGACAGATGTCATAATCTGAAACCAAGGGGAAAAACTATGACTAATAAAGAATCAACCTCAATTATAAAAATCAGTGAAAGGCAGAGAGGCAAATCCCATTTTCTCTTTAGATCAGATTTAGCATCAAGGTGCCTTGGCCATTACTTTGTCTGTCAGCCATCACTAGCTAACAGACTACCCCAGCATGTAGCACTTTAACGCAGTGGCCCTTGCTCAGGAATCTGCAACGTGCGTGGAGATTGCTGAGGACATGCCTTTCTGCTCTGCCCGGTGGATGGCTGGAAGTATCCAACGCATGCTCACCTGGGTGTCTGACTCGGCACTGGCTATTGGCTGGATCCTCAGCCAGTCCTGTGGTAGAACTATGGCCAGGCCCCATCCACTCTCCAACTTTCCCTCCCCTCAGGCCCTTTCTGCAGTGAGAGTTCTGAACTGTGGCCACACTGTAAATTTGGTAGCTGGCATCACTGATCAGGCTTAGGCTCAGTAGAGCACCTGCAGAGGGCAGTGTGACATCTGCCTTCCGGAGATAAAAGATAAAAGATCAGATTTTGAATTTCCTTATGTCTCGGCAGCAGGTTTAACTAGCCTTAAAACTCTGCCTGGAAGAGCTACCATTATGGAAATTGGCCAGGCCCAGTTTGTAGCCCTCCTGGAGACATCTCCAAGTGACCGAGTACTATCCACCTGGGGAAGAAAAGAGGAGATGCTGTGTTTGTGAGTTGAGGCGCCAGGGGAGGCACAGTCCATGGGAGAAGTCGACCTGGAACAGCTTACACTTGTGAAGTATCTCCTCGGGAGGTCATTTTCTACCGTCTTTCAAAGAAGGACCAGCGTTGGTGCTGGAAAGCGGTTTGTTCTTTGGTGTTGCCTTTCCAGAACTTTGCGATTTTGTCACAGTGAAATCAGCTCAACTCTTATTTCCCTGATGGATTTGTGTCCTTTCCTTGTTCTTTGCCCTTTTTTGACACAGCACAGCCCCACCCCCTCCCAAGCCATTTAGCAACTGTGAGTGCCCATTTGAGGCAAGTAATCCCGCGGATGAATGAATGCCCAGTTTGTGTGAGTGAGAGAAGAGGGAACCATTGTCGGATGTGCCTGTAGAATTTGCACAAAAATGGATTCACCCTTCCTATGGGGGCAGGCATCGAGTGAAAGGCAGCCCAAACATATGTCATCATTTGTTAGAGTCCTGCTTGCCGGCTGTCTCAGAACCTGACGCCTTTCTGTGCCTAGAAGTGTCTTCAGCAGCAGAGTAATTGCTGCCCTCCCTGCTCACTGAGAAAGTGCTTAGAGCTGGTTTGAAATCAGAGAGAACAGTGAGCATTCTTTGTGGTTAACGATGTGCTTCTTTTAAAGTGCACCCCAGCCAAACGCAACAAAGAAATGTTTGGGAAGCAAATTGAAAGCTGTACAGGAAAAGACAAGGAAGTGTGCAACCCTGACAAAGCTCAGCTGGAGCTTTGTTAAGAGATATTTATGTCTTTGGATGATGCCCCCCAATTTCCAGATGACAGGGGACCTTTCCAAGCTTCATGCTTGGTGCATTAGTAATGGGGACACACACGCCAGTGTTCTGAGACACGATGATGCTCTTCAGCTGTGTGCTTCTCCCGGGCAGCGGATTTTGTAATTAGCCCCAGGAAGCCAGCAGGCCTAACAGCCAAGGAAACAATGCACCTGAATTGCCAAACAGGGTTCAAGGCTTGAGGCGGCCAGTGGCATACTTGTGGAGTCTTGGAAGGAGAAGCAAGGGTCCACTTCAAAGGAACTGAATGGTGGTTTACTGGTTCATCGTCTGTAATGGAGGCCTATTAAAATAAGTTGCTGGCAACAGAGACGAATTCATTACACATCATCTTATTTCTGGAGATGTTTGATCCACATGCAATAAGAAAAAACTGTGCATGGAAGCCTCACAATGCTTTTTTATTGTAATTCAAAACAAATTACTAGTAAAGAACTTTTAGGTAGAAAAATATATCTATAGGCAGATTCTTCCAAACCTATACCTTGGATGTATACATATTTGCTTATAAGGGCAGCGTACAGCATATTTGCAAAGGTTTCTGCAAAAACAGTCTTATGTGGGTATTTTTTGTTAACTGTAGGGTTGGGATAATACATCTGAATGCTACACAAGTAATGTGCAGATCAAATATAATTTACAAGGTAGGTTTTTCTAATTCATTAAATGTAGCCAAAATTATCAGAAAATCTTTATGCCCTTCTTGCTTTACAGGTTAAATGTTGATGTTTTCTTTATTTGATGCCCCTTAAAAGATGAAGTTCAGTGGATTTCCTTCACATGTCTTATCCTCCCCGTCTCCCCAGTTTTGCAGCTGAGGTACCTGAACCTTGGAGACTATGAAATGGCTCATGGAGGGAGGACCCAGAGATGTGCAGCTTGCATTTATTCCCTTTGAATCTTGTTTGGGGGCACATTCTTCTCCTGTAAAAAGCTTCCACAAAAATGTACTCCAGTTTTCTTCCTAAATAGTGAAAGAACGTATATAGTATAATACATGTCCTTAAAGTGTGCTGTATTCCCCCTAATTCTCACAATAGTCCTCTGAGCTCAATATCGGATATCTCACATTTTGTGGATGTGCAAGCCCTATGCTGCAGGTTTGTGGTTTTCACAATGGCTGCTTCAGTGAAGTATTCACACATAAGTACAAAATGCCAGATGATCACTTATTCACCCAGTATTTGTTGGGTGCTTATGGACAATTCTAGATGTCCCTAACATAGCACTGAAGGAGATGAAATCAGAGGTGTTTTGTGTCTTTGGTTTGGAACCGGATATTGAACTCAGGACCTTCCACTTGCCAGGCAGGCACTTGTGCCACTGAGCTATACCCCCGGCCCTTAATCAGAGGTATTTTGCAACTCATATTTTGGTAGGTGGTGGCAGCAAACAAGTATGAGAAAAATAAAAATCCCAAGTAGTGACAAGGGCTGAGTAGAGAGCCAAAATATAGTGACTTGGTAAATAGTGGCTGTATGGTTGTTTCCAATTAGGATGCTAATAAAACATGAAGGAAAACAAGCATCCTGAGTTTTAAAAGTTGTTTTTGGAAGTTAATCATAGTATTTACCATTCAAAATATTACATACTATGGAAAGAATCCAGCATGGGAATCTAAGAACTACTCAGAAGATCTTGAATATAGGAAACTGTCTCCTTGAAGGAAATACAGTATTTTTAAAAATGTATCTAACTGCATGAGCTCTCTAGCATTTCTGTGGCATTGTTATACAAGTGTCTGCTCAGCTTGACCGACCGGACTCTCTCAAACTATAGTTGGTAATTTTGAGAAGCCTTTTTCTCAGTACTGTGTATGAATGTTTTTTTCTTACGCTTTGTATTCTTTCTCATCTTTACAATAATTGAGAACATAGAAGACAGATCAACTCATCAATATGCACCAGAGGAAGACATCCATCTTTTTTGAAATTTTTTAATGAAAACTTGAAAACTTCAGTTTCATAGGAAGAAACTGAAATGCTGCTTTTTAAATTGCCCTGAACAGTTTATGGACAGAAAATCTCATTTGTACAAGAAAACTCCCGATAGGTGCACCTGTGAGACTCCAGGCCTCTGGTACCTTGGAACCTAGACCCTGTGGACCAGTAGCCAGGGCAAGTGTGGATTCAGGCTATGGCGGATTGCAGTCCAGAGCTGATGGCGAACTGAGAACTGGAAAGGTCACTTCCTAATCCATGTCAGAAATCCCTAAACTTACCTGCATGTAAAATCACTAGAGGATCTTTTAAAACATTTCCATGGCCAGACAACCTCCCCACTGCAAACCAATGGGAGTGCAATTCCCCTTACTGGTACCAGAACTTTGATGTATTTCAGGGTTCTCAGCTGACTCCAACATGGAGACAAGTGTGGTAACTACTGACTACATGTTCAAGCTCCTTGCTAGGAATCATGTGACTCAGCCTGCAGAAGCTCAGAATATTCCTGGCCCAGGGCATAGGGCTACAAGGCAAGATTCCATACAGAGCCATTCAGGGTGCCCTTTGGTATCTGAAACAAGGACCAGCATATACTTGGACATTTAGCCCTACTTTTCTTAAGAGAGAGAAGCAATGTGGGCTCCTGGCATGGAAACATTTCTGAGATGAGTTTAATGATTTGCTGATAGTTCTAAATGTTTTCTCAAATTTACTTGCTGAGACAAGAACAGCAATTTTTAATTTGAGAGTAGAAGTGTGTTTCACAATATTGTGGACCAGAACTCCTCTCCTTCCCACAGCTCTCAGGCATTCCTACACACACACCTTTTGCTGGTACCAGCAGCTGTACCTCTAGGCAACAGGACTATCTGCCCAGAGAATCTAAAATTTACTGATATGCACGTCACTGAGTAGCAAAAATTTATTTCATTTCACTAATAACTGAAAATCCTAGATGATTCTTGTGTTTAAGCTAGGGGGAGTGTTCTGATCTAAAATCTTTGACTAGAAATCATGGTAACAGAGTGACTTCCTTTGTATTTGAAAAGAGTCTGAAGTGTCTTTCATTATATAAGTAGATGATATTTTTTTCTCTTCTCTCACCATTCTCCAAGGCTGCTAATAAGCAGTGAAATGCCCCTGAGCTACAATTGCAGCAGGGAGAAGAGGAGTAACAGGAATGGTGGATAATTAGTATCTTATTAGGGCATGGATGGGTTTGCAAGTTAGTAACTGCCATGGCTGCCAAGTCTTCCCAAAGTACCAGGAGAATTTCCGTGTGCTTGGCAGATGTTCAAGAAATACCTGCTGAATAACTGCTGAGCAATTAAGAGCAGGAAACTTTCTAGACTAGGTCTGAAGCCCAGCACTGCTTGCCGCTTATTGCTTCTGTGGCTCTTGGCAGACTCCTCAAAACTCTCCAAGTGACAGTTTCCCTTTGTGCAGAGGGCAAAGCATGGCCTGTGATTCATCAGTCTTTCTGAGGATTTAATGAAATAGGTTTGTAAAACTCTTAGCAGGGTATGGGAGGCGTTGAAAGTGCTGGGGAATGGGAGTCATTACTGTGATGAATCAGTGGCTTAGTGAACTGCAGGGCTCGCCAGAAGAGTACGTGAAGACGAATAGCCCAGCTTCTCAGGTATGCCATAAATACATGGCTAAGATAGGTGGAAATTTTTGAAAAATATCTAAAGACAAACTTTAAGCCATTAATTGGTTTTGAATGTTCTTCAAGAACCAGTGACTAGAGAGGCCATCATTATTTCAATAAAGATAACTTATAAGACACGGCTTTGTAGAGTTTTGTATTTTATTTGCTTATGTGGGTTAGGATATTAAATAAATGGTGTGTCTGCATGATAGGAAGGCATCTTTCTTGGCTTCCCATATTATCTTGAAGAATATAGATTAATAAAATTCAATTCATTATAATCATAAATATTTAACACCCCTAGTAAAAACATGTTGCAGGCTGGCTACATTAGCATATAGAATGAGAATTTAAAAGATAGCATTATATTAAAATAATGAAGGGAAACTAAAAGTTAAAAAGTCATTGAGTACAGAAGTACAATTCAACTGCTTTGTTGAAAAAATATTTCTATAAGTACAAAATGTGTAAAAGTGTACTAAGTTTTAATTCATATGGCAAAGGCCTACATATTAGTTCATTTTCAGCTCATTATGGTGTAACTGCTAAACATCTGAATGTAATACATTGTACTAGCCTATAATCTCTACTGTTAATATCAAGGGACTCTGTCCTAATTTGATCACATCAGAGGGTCCCTTCTGTAAAGAGCATTTTTAAAGGATATGTTGGTGAATGGAAGCATTCCAAAGGAAGATTACAAGGCTGGTTGAACCCTCTGGAAATCTAGGTTCCTGAGGGCTAAAAACTATGTTTTGCCTGGAAAAAGAACAACTAGAAAGACATGACCATTGTCTTTGAATAGCCTTTCTTAAGAAATGCATATTAAATACTGCCAATTATGTTCAGAGAGAGAGAGAGAGAGAAGACCCATTTAACATACATTAAAGAGTAGATGATTTTAGCTTAGTATAAGTAGTATATTTCTGAGAACTACAGGCACTAAAATGAAATGGGTTGCCCTGTGAAATAGTAAGGTCACTGCAGGTGCTAAACACCATGTGATCATCTCTTAAAACAATGTTTAAAAACAAATTTTTACAGTACTGGGGATTCAATTCAGGGCCTTACACACTACTAAGCGAGCACTCTACCACTAATCCTCACCCCTAGTCTAAAATATTTTTGAGAGAAACCATCTGTGGTGGGAGCCAGGATTGTGTAGTGTTCAGGTTAGTATGAATCTTTACTCAACATTTTACCATAAGGGAAGATGTTAGTTACTATGAAACTGTATTTATTGTTTCTAAAATTTACCTTAAGAAATTCTCCTAATCTCTGTGGATAAGTGTGGGTTTAGCTGTTATAATGTCATAAGAATAATGCATCTCTTTCCCTATTATAAATTTCATAATGCATTTAAATTATAATTATGGATATATATTCATTTTGAAATCTGACAAAGAAAGAGAAAATATTTTATCGCTTGAGTACACACAAAAGCAAGAATTTGGAGGGCTTGAAGAACCCAGCCAAGAGTAAAGTTGAGGATTTCCTGAGCTCCTCCCATTGGCCCATTACTTTGACCTAAGGCCACATTCTCGGTCTCATCAGCTGTCCAGCCTAATATTCAGACTTCACAAACTTAACCTGATTTACCACCAACCCATTTCCTACCCAGCCTTTCCTAGCTCAGTAAACAGCACTTCTTGAAGGTTCCAGTCAAAAGTTAGGGCTCATTCTTGTTTCTTCTCCTGTCACCCTGTATTTTAAGCCCATCTTCATATTTGGATGACTCTCTCTCCTAACTTACCCAAAACCTGACCACTTCACTCCAGTTTTTTACTACCTCTGAAAGTTGAGCCAGTGGAACTGCTAGGAGACTCCCACATGTTTGTGGTCAGCACTTGCACGTGCGTGCACACGTGCACACGCATGCACGCACACACACACACACACACACACACACACACACACACTCTAGGATGAGGGAAAGGGAAGGAAAGAAGGGCAGGATGCAGATGGGGAGAGGGAGGCGGAAAGGAGGGAGAGAAAAAAGGAGGTTGTAAATGAAAGAAAGAAGAAACCAGCTTTCACCTCCCGTTTTATTCCTTGCATAAAATAAATCTTGAGCATGTAAGTCATATATGAATTTTTTAAAAAGGTAGATGATATGATTCAAAACAATATTAATTGAATGGTGAAATCTGAGGTTGTTTTTCTAATGAAGTACATTAGAGGTGAAGAATAAAAGCTTTGATTTTAGTATGTATGCCTGCTAACTCTAGATTTAGCATTAAGAGTTATACTACTTGTTATGAAAACTAAAATGAGATGATGGACTATGGGAAAACTTTTGGGATGTGTTTCAGAAAGTGGCACTTATAGAATACACAGATTGTTCAGGTGTCCACTTGCTTTTTGGAAAACAAGCTATGGGTTCATATTAGGTATTTTGGTAGGTATTTCCCACATCCCTTATTAGACTCAGCATTTTAGATTTATCTGGCGTGGTTTCTAAAGATGCAAAGCTTTTCTATTTTGACAGTCCCTTTAGATTTCTAAGATTAGTGAAGAAATAACATTTTGAAGTTATTGAAATCTAAAGATTATTTACGTAGTTTGCTTATGCAGCTTTAGGATCAGAGATTCTCCCTAACACAAAATATTTATGATTACACCATCAATATTATTATACTACCAGAGCACTTATTTTAGAAATTGATGTTACAAGTTGAAAATGTTTGAGTAACATGGCTTTTGAGACTGAGGAAAAGAAGAAAAACTGCAGGCACCTGTTGAGGAAAATGAGGCCAGATGGTAGCACTTTTCTCAAGGATCTCCCTGCAGCTGTGCTTCCAGCCCATCCTCCCGGCTGATCCAAAGTCTATTCATTTCTTTTATTACACACAGAAGAGTTTTCACTTCATCCTGTTGAACACAGCATTAGTCAAAGCTCCAGTCTATAGAAGATAGCTTTTATTGAAGAGAGTGGAAAGAGCTGACAATGAGTGAGAGTTGATTTAACATCTGTGTAATCACGCTTTAGAACAAGGGGTCACAGCAATCTTGTCAATTATCAAAGCTGCCCTTTGGGGATGTTAGTTTGAAAGTCCCAGTGCCTGTGCCTGTCTTGTTCAAATGGTAAGTGTCAATTTCCTGCCAAATTCTGCTGATAACTTACTCTGCTGTTGCCACATAGCATTTTGAATCCGAGTTATGTATTTCATAATTTTTTCAAAGCAAATATTCATTTCTTTTATTACACACAGAAGAGTTTTCACTTCATCTTTAACACAGCATTAGTCAAAGCTCTAGTCTGTAAAAGATATTTTTCACTGAAGAGAATGGAAGGAACTGACAACGAGTGGGAGTCTATTTAATACCTGTGTAGCATGCTTTAGAAAAAGAGATCACAGCAATCCTGTCAATTATCAAAGCTGCCGCTTGAGGATATTATCTTAGTTTGAAAGTTACAGTGCCTGTGCCTGTTTTGTTCAGTGATGAATGTCAATTTCCTGCTAAATTCTGCTGATAACTTACTCTGCTGTTGCCACACAGCATTTTGAAATCTGAGTTAGGTATATTCATAATTTTTTCAAAGCACAAAATGTTACAGAGAAAAATAATCTCTGAAAATATGTCTGAGGAGAAATGTTTTTATTAGTGCCTATTAATTTTGCCAAATATTGGGTATCGATGGTGTCTTGGTTACTTTTCACTCGTTGCTGAGACAAAATACACAACACCCAAAATGAAGGAAGGAAATGTTTATTTAGCTTACAGTTTGTGGACGTTTCAGTCCATGCTTGGCTGGCTCAGAGGCAGAGTGGCACATGGCAAAGGGCAAACTGCTCATGGCAGCAAACAACCAGCAAATGTGTGGAATGGCAGGCAAGCAGCCTCTTTCTATCCCTTACCTTGTAAACAGCCTGCCCCCACTTAGGGGGCGTGTAGCTCTCACACAGTCTCCATGCCCTCCTCTTCCACAGGCTCAGGATGTATATAAAGTAAGCACCCTGGCTTCCTGCTGAATCACTCAGCCAAACCTCCAGACTCCCCAAGCTGACACAATGTATCAACCATAACAAATGGATACACTACATTTTGATCACATCCTGCTCCCCAGTCCCCTTACTCACTTCCTTTCACTTAATTGATGTCTCCCTTCATCTTTTTTTAAGATGCTGCATTTATGGAAAACTCGGGACACTTCTCTTTCTGAGTCTGCTTTATTTTGCTTAACGTGATTACCTCAAATTCCATCCATTTTCCTGCAAAATATATACTACATTTTGTTTATCCATTGGCACTTAGAGTGGTTCCATGTTTTGGCTGCAATAAACATGGATATGTAGATATCCCTATAGTATGCTGCCTAGTTCCTCCAGATCTTGTGCACACCAACAAATGGCATAACTTGATCAAATGGTAGCTCAACTTTTAACTTTGCAAGAGCCGTCTATAGTAACTGTACTAATTTGCACTATTTTTTTGAGACAGGGTATTCCTATATAGTTCAGGCCAGACTTGAACTCACTATGTCACCCAGGCTGCCCTTGAACTCACAGCAATCCTCATGCTTCAGCCTTCCAGCTATTGGAATTACAGTATACCCAGCTGTATTTTCTATATTCTTGATTATAGTCATTCTAGGTTGAGATGAAATCTCAGTGTAGTTTTGATAGAAATTTTCCTAATGGCTAAAGATGTTGAATATTTTTCCAGGTACATATTAGCCATTTGAACTTTTGAGAAGTGTCTGTTCAATTCATTTTTCTTTTTATGGATTGGGTTATATAATTTTTTTGGTGTTAAATTTTTTGAATTATTCTTCTTTTGGATGTCAGAGCCTTTTTTATGTGACAGAGGATTTACTTTATTATTGAAGTTATTAATAGGTTTTCAAGAGTAATAGGTAGTATTTTACTTAGAAAGATGTAAACAAGCTAAGTACATGATCAATATATTATTTCACAGTAAAAACAAAAAATAATGCCTGAATGACAATCTATACTAAATCTGAGTTAAGTATATGAATTAGAATGTGATTGAGATCCATATAAAGCCATTCATATAGGGCAACATGACCTCATATTGCACTTGGCAGAACATTGAAACTGTGCAAAGAAGCATGGCATTTGCTTGTTAGCTTTTATATTTACTTTAAAAACATTTGTATGTTTTTACTCAACTTTTCTAAAAATTTTATAGAATCATGATTCTCTGATTCCCTAACCCTCTTATTTCCATTAAACCTGTTTAAAAAAATTAATTCTCAAATGCAAATTGCTTTTTACCTTTTAGCATTCTATATTACATTTATAATTATATATTTATTACATATATTGCACTATTAAAATTTTACAATGGCTGTGACATTAGAATATAGCAATGATTTTGTGCCATGAGTGAATGGTGTACTTACTTTATTTTTAAGGTCCTATAATCATAAGCACTCTAGGAAGATGGCTGTGGAATGGCCACATATGGGTCCATTTACTAAGTGGAACAGGGAATGGAGAAAGGGTGCGATCTAATTCTAACACTAGAGGTGGAATCAGATAGAGTAAAAATGAACTCGGAAATTTCCTTACACATCTCATAGGTAGTATATAGTATCACCTCCTGAATATCAACTTCCATGAGACATCATCATTATTTGAACTCTTAGTTGATCAGTGTTTTACTGTGTCAATTCTTTGGTTCTTTTTTCCTAGAAGATGATAAAAGCACAGTAATTACATCTCTGATTATCCACTGGAATAACATCTATGCCTTTCTCAAACTGCCAGGAAACGCTTAACTCATTGAATATTTCCTTTGATTTTAGTCATTCTACATCTGAACACTGATCATTTCAAGAATGATTTTTGAGTGGCTTTCTCCCTCCTCCATTTCTCTCAACAAGAATAGTTGAATGACACAAAATTTGGAACCCAGATTCTTTTTCACCTTTTTCTTTGCTTTTATCTCCCTTAACTCTGCTTGTACGATTGACCAAAATGCCTTCTTTGCTGTACAGTACTGACACCATGAAGGCGCTGTTTTGTTTCCACCCCTGTGTTTTCTTCATACAGAAGGAAGAAAAAAGGTAGCACCGGGAAATATGTGTGCATCTGATGGCAGTTCTCATGTTCTTCATCTTCACAGTTACTGTATTTCCTTATGCAGGAAAGACATGGTGCTTCTTTTTAAGTACATGTAGTTAAGTCAGTGTCTTCAGTATGCAAGTCAGTCCCTTAGGTGCTGAGGACATAAACTGACATTAGAAAACATTCTGAAACATGGCTTCTCTCAAGTCTGCTTTTTTTCTTGTTTATTTAGAATAGACAGGAAATTCCCTCCTTGTGTAATAGGATTTGAGAGTTTTTCCTTGCATAAATTCTTTTTGCTAAGTGCTGATGTCAGTCTCCTGAGGTTCCTGTCCGTACAGAGGCTAAAATGTTGTCACAGTATTTCTGGGCTTTCATGCCAGATGTGTCTCTGTGGCACATCATGCAGATAGCTGTTTCTTCTAGCATCTGGTTAAACACATTCTCCACCAGCTTTGAACCATATGTAAATGTAATTGAAAGCAGATCGGAAACTAATCTATTGTCTTACTTTTGGGAGCTCCATTTATAATGCAAACAACTATGTATTCTCAAGATACAAATGTATAATTGGATTAGTGAGAGTATCTATTTCTAGTCAGTTTCCACATGGTTGGGAAGATCATATATATCACATGCAACATGGGAACATAAATAGAAGAGTAAATATTCACAGAGGGAATGATCACTTCTGGTTGAATTGATTAAAGTGAATGAAGAAAACTTCAAGAGGAAACAGCACTGTGAGCCCTGAAGGGAAGGAAATGATTCAACAGGTGAAGTGAGTGGAAAAGGTATCTTAGTTGCACGATGAGACTAGGGAAGGTGAAGTGGAAGAATTTGAACAAAATCAAAGACTTGGAGAAAGGTTGAGTATTTGAGGAATGATGCATAGGAAAGAGAGGTCACATGGCAAGATTAAGAACAGGTAGCCCAAAAGGCTAGGTTAGGCCGAATTTTAAGAAACCTGGAATATCTAGATTGTAGGATGTTGCACAACATACTATTGCATAAAATGCAATGACATGGTGAGGGTGATTTTTTAAGGGAGATCTTGACAGACTATAAGCGATAGAGTTTGAAGTAGAAATTGAAATGAACTAGAAGAAGGTGGGGTTTTTTTCAAAAGGAATACTTGATAGGAGTAGGGGCTGTCTGTTGAGGTTGGAGGGAGAAGTTAAAGTAGTTGCAGGTTTGAATGCAGGTATCTGGGACGGGGCAGTATCGTTAAAGAATTTCTGGAAATGAAGTCTTGCAGGTACACCATTTTTATTTACTACATGTGAAATGATAATAGGATCCCTAAGCACATTTGGAAATGTGGCATTTTTGGATAAAGGTGATGATTTGAAACTTGGAGTAGACAAGATTCCAAGGAAAGTATGGTGGCCAGAAGAGTATAGTGTCAAGGATAGAACTGTGAAGTTCTTAGTTAGGGTAACAGAGAAAAAATAAAGCCAGGGAACAAGAGATGAACTGTCAGAGGAGGACAGCGGCAGTGCAGCTTTCTGTGGGTGGCAAGTATGGATGTCCTTGCCTTCCTCCCAGGACTTCTTCCTCAGTTTGTGGGAAGAATTACATTGTTCCTTATGGAGTATGACATTATCTGTAGGATACTATGAAGTGTAAGAATTATTCCAGTCCTAGACTGCTGAGAGATATTTGCCATGAATCTGTTCATTTTTTCTGCAATTGAGATTACTATGTAATTTTTTAGACTTTTAATATGATAAATTGAATGATTGATTTTCTTCAATAGCCATGGCATATTACCCTTCTTATATTGCTAAGTCCTATTTGGTAAGAAATGTGTCTATTTCTATTTTTAAAGAAATCTTCATCTAGATCCAGGAGAGGTATCAGTCTGTAATTTTTTATAAAGTCTGTGTTCAGAACACTGGAGACAAACAATGAGTTGGAAAGTCTTCCACCTGCTTATTTTTTGGGAGAATTTGTCAACAATTGGCATTATGTCTTCCTTAAATATTTAATAAAATTCCAAGTAAAAGCATATTGGCTTAGAATTTTCTTATAGGGAGTTTTTTCTTTAACTTATGAGTGGGTTATAGGACTATTCTGTATTTTCTTGAATGAATTTTACTGCTTTGTGCCCTTTAAGGACTTTTATTCCTCATCTGAATTATTTATTTTTGGCACCACAGTGTTCAGATTATTATCAGTCTTTTAATCTCTGTATAGTCTGTGTTAATGTTTTTCCTTTAGTTCATTTTTGTGCTTATTTTTATGCATGTTTTAAATTTTTTTCTTTTCCTACTTTCTTTTAATTATGTTTTATGCTTCCATAAAGTGGGTATTTTCTAAGATATAAAGGAGGCAGAATCAAACCT
Organism: Dinomys branickii; assembly: GCA_004027595.1. Classification (NCBI taxonomy): domain Eukaryota; kingdom Metazoa; phylum Chordata; class Mammalia; order Rodentia; family Dinomyidae; genus Dinomys; species Dinomys branickii. The sequence continues at coordinate 115,399 of PVLD010004468.1, forward strand.
CTCATCTATCGAAGCTGAAATTTTTTCGGTAAAGACAGAACTGAGGTCATTAGCTAGGGTGGGGAAATTTTGTCATCTTGTATAGAAGAGGTTTAGAATACTTGTTTTGGGATTCTCCTTGGAAAAACAAGGGATTAACATGGATTTCCAACTGCTAGTAAATAATAAAACTGTTCAGATGACTAAGATTACTGTGATCAAAACTGAAGCTTTCTCTCCAAAATACCTTGATCCTAAGCATTGGAATATGTGAAAAAAATTATAATGGAACTATGGTGGTAGTTAGGTAAATTCACATTTCAGTTTCAGTTTTAGTAAAAGCCAACTACATTTTCCCTCACTGAGTGTCTAAATCACTTTGCTTATCACTAAGACACAATATCTAACACAAAAAGCTTAAAACAGTTGTCATTAGATTTTTTTGATGGTAGTCATTTTTCCTGGAGTAAGATGATATACCAGTGTAGTTTTAATATGCGTTTTTCCAGTGGCCAGCGATAATGGGCAGTTTTTTCATATGTTGGTCATTTGTATTTCTTCTGAGATGTTTATTCATGTCAGTTGCCCATCTTTTGACTGGGTGTTTATTTTGGGGCATCTAATATTTTGAGTTCTTTATAGATTCTTAGTGTTAAGCTTCTGTCTGTGGAATAGCTGCCAACATTTTCTGCACGCTTTAGGTTGTTTCTTCACTCTCTTGGTTGCTTCCTTTGCTTTTAATTTGATGGGATTCCATTTGTTGATTCTTGTCATCATTTCTTGTGACACTGGGGTTCTGTTCAGTGAACAGAACTCTGTCTTCAAGAATTGTGCCTATGTTGTCTTCCAGCAGCTTGTTTCTGCTGTTTCAGAAACATGTTAGTGTGAGTGCTACTTTGTCTCACTTGTACAAATCGTTTATCCTGGTTCATTGAAAGTACAGTTTTGTGTTATCATCTTTTTTCTTTTTCGTAAGAATTCTTGTAGTTTATGTCTTGTACTCTGAGTAACTACTTTGAAGATAATGACATACATGTATGAACTATTGTAATTTTCTTATTATTTGGTTATAAAATTTTATTTTTTCATAAAATAAAAGGTAAAAAAGAATTCCATTTCCAGAATTTAAAGAAGAGTCTTAAATCAGGAGAGGTTTATTTTGGCTCATGGTTTTTAGAAGTCTCAGTCCTTGGTTGGCGGGCTCCAAAGAAAAAACCACATGGCGGTGGGGAATGGCAGAGGAAAAGCTGCACAACTCCTGGTAGCCAGGAAATGGAGACTGAAGGGAGAGGCGAGGCAGGCAGATGCACTCGCCCTGATCATACCCGGTGGGCTGTATCTTCTCATAAAGCCCCTGCTCCGAACAGCAAGGCAGTTCTTGTGCCCCCATCATCCAATCACCTCCCATAGACTCCACATAGGAAGGCATAAGGATCTGGGGAGACACCTACATATAAACCATAACACTGGGGTTATTAGTTTCAGCTTCTTGTAGATAGCACGTTTTCCTAGGAGTCCAGGGCTCTGCAATGACTGACAACCATCCTTCCTGAATATGAGGTATTCATTGGTTTACAAAGAATAGATAAGCTCAAGGGATCTTCGGCATTAGGTGAGTGAAGCTTTTCCCATATTCTCAGAGCTAACTTGTCGCACAGGCCGGAAAAGGTGGAATAATTGGACAGAATTGATATCCTTGAGTGGAAATAGAATGAATGGAAAATTGGCAAGGAAAGTGGATGCTTTTGGAACTGCTGGTTTTAGAGATGTACTGGCATAATTATTCTACGCTTTGAACTGATTGCAATTTATATTGAACTCTTTGTTTGCAAAAACTATGATTGCGTGAATAATGTAATGAAATATGAGTTCAGTTTAAGGGCTCAATTAGTTGATCTAAATCTCTTTTGCCCATAAGCATCATTTCATTCATATACCAAAAATCTATGTGATGAAAAATGCGAAAAAATCACAGTATCACGGGAGTAGTTCATTTAAACTGTTTTCCCAATTACAGCCTGGTTTTCAGAATAAAATTTTTTCTCAAACCCTAACTTTAACTGTAGAAAATAACATTTGATACAAAAGACTGATCGAACTAGTTGCTAGGGACAGAAAAACTAAGAGAAAAATAAATGGACCCATCTCATTCCACCAATGGGCATGACCTTGTAGAATAGGAAAAGAAAAAATTCTGGGGTCAGACTGCCAGGGGTGACACTGTCTTTACAGTTTAAAAGCTGTAGAGCCCTGGACATGGTACTGCAGTGTCTACATCTGTGAAATGGAAAAATAATTGATCTCATAGGTTTGATATAAAAATTAAATCAATTAGTACATACAGCAAAGCCTGGTACACAGGATGTACTCATAAGTTGCCATTATTATTACCAGGGTGAAGAAAGGTTACACTGTGCCCTGCCGGCAACTTGGGGCTTTCACGTATTAAGGAATATATAGACTTTGGATGTCAAACTTTATACACACTTCATAATTATCTTAAAATTAAATCATACTTAAAATTAAGTGTTATTCCTACATTATAATTTCCTAATTATAATGTAGGAATAAAAATGTCAAATGTCATCCATTTGCATTGACTTTCATAATTTAAAGTTTTGTATATTATACTTTCTTGAACATAGAAACCCATTCTTCAAATACCATTTTAATGTCAATGAAAGTAATTATAATTATGTTTTGGTATGTGTATTTTAAAACTTTTAATAATATGTTCAAAAATAAACTGTCACTAGGTCCTAAAAAGTATAATTAAGGCAAATTTTGTGTCTTTTATAAGTGATTGAAACCTACAGCATTGTGTTGATAAGTCTCCACATAGTGAGCTGATGGTAGAAGGGAGAGTGAAACACCTGGGGGGAAAATCCAAACTATATTTCCAGTAAGGGAATGAATGGAAAACATAGAACTGACAATATTGTGTCATTTATTCATCTTTTGAAATCTATGAAATATATATATATAGTATATCCATTATTCTAATGTTAAAACTAAAGCGCTCACAGTTTGATGTCAACTACTCAGCAAGGTTGACGTGTAGGGATCCAACTGCAAGTCAGATCCTAGCCATTTGATCTCAAAGCCCACCCTTGGACTTGCCATTGTACCTGTCTGCCTCGCAGAAGTGATGGACAGAAGAAATTTAGTGTAAAAGTTACAGCTCATCCACAAAAAAAAAACTTCTCGAGTTGTTCAACATCTTATAATTCAACTAGTTTCAGTATTTTGAATAATATATCACTGCATTTCATTGTAATCAGCATGTGTCACTAATGCTTCACCTGAAACAACCTGTCCGCTCTCCTCTGGGTCTCTGGGTTTATGGATGGTGAAGGCCTAATAACAGAAAGTGCTGTTTGGCTTTGCTTTTAACTAGACATTTCAATTTGGGGGAAGACATTCCATGGTGCAGAGCCCCCCGCTTCCTTCATTCAGTGAAAGAAAAGTACTCGCTGACTTCAAATATTTGTGCAATATTTGGATGCTTCATGACATTATAATCTACATTGACTTTTCCTGAATGTAAACTAGTTTCCTATAACTGATTCTTTAGTTAGAATGGTCTAACCTGTTGGAAATTCTTAATATTTACAAAAATAGTCTAAATAAAGGATGTTGTAGTAAACTAACCCAAAATTGAGCTTTAAGATCCTATAAATTATCTTAAATCCTTACACTTTGATTTTAGAATATCTTGAATTTTCTTTTTCATATTTTCCATAGGACTATTTTACAAATGCGAATAAAGAGTTGAAAAAAGACACCCAGCAAGATTACCACCTGGAATATGCCATGGAAAATGATACACACACAGTGATTGAGTTTACCAGAGAACTGCACACATGTGACATAAATGACAAGAGCATAACGGTAAGGAGAGTATAGGTGGACACAAGGTGGGATAAGTTGTTTATTTGTGTTTGTGAAACATTGTGCAGAATAAAAAATAAATAGAGATGTTTGACAACAAAATCACATAGTCTTCAGGAATATTTTTGAAATCTCTAGAAATGCCCTCTCTCCTCCCAAAAAACTAAAGACAGTGCACTTTCAATCCAAGTAGTTGATATGTGAATTTAACATTTTGAGGAGCTGTTTAAAGTCTGTGTGATCTTGCTCATAGAAACATTTCAGCTTCTATGTAAAATTCAAAAATAGATGATAGCTACAAGTTTGAAGAAATGTACTACAAATGTACTACAAAAAAGAATTATGATAGCATTCAGCTGATTTGTAACAGATTCATCTATGTAAATATCTAACATCAAGATGAATACTCAGTTGATTGTGATAGTACACTGGCATATTTTACAAGATTTCTTACTTTCAGGTTTCATGCAAAAATTAATATCATTTTGTGTATGTGAAGGATATGTTTGGAGGATATATAATTCATGTGGCACTTGGGAAGTTCCACAATTTGCTTGCAACAGTTTCATTTTGTATAGGCCAATAAAATTATCTTTTTATTTGATCAATTAAATTTTTTAAATGACAGTGTAAAATATCTGAAGTAATTCTGATTAACATTCATCTAAAAGAGTGAAAATGGGGGAAAAAAGCTCATGCTAAGATATGGATTACTTTTTATGCAAATACAGTGTAATTATACTTTAATTGGAATAATAATTATAATTATTTGATTTATAGAGAACAAATATACCAAAGAGAACATCTAAAATCCATAGATTTTGCTTTCTTTTCTATTCTCAAAGTTCTTATTACAAAGATTTGGCAAAAATGCCTTTCTGTGTTGGAGGGCTGAACCATTTCTTTGCTTCCCAGCAAACCTTTCCTGCCCTGCAGCCCACTGGGCAATGGCTTTCAGTGGCTGCATAGAAAACCTTACAGTACTTTCCCTAGTTGGATACATGAGTCCTTCGGAAATTCCCAGGATTCATAAAGGGATTCTGGATTGATTCTACTGTAATAAATAAACCCAGAATCAGAAATTTCTTCTGTATTTCCATTTACTGTAAATTCATACATGTAACTGGACCAGCACCTGGGAAATACTAACTGAGAAGTCTTAGGGCAATTTTAATTTTCACTCCGTTTATTTATTTATACTAAAATCCTCTATTGTATTAAAGCAGATTTTCATTTTTCAAAGTTTCTGCTGCTTAACAAGCACTTTTCCCTGATGGCTTCTAATTGCTAGTTGAGCATTTTGCCGTGACCACGGCTTGCTCTTGTCCTGTGAGAGAATGTAACTCCCAAGACAACTGTCCTTCACACTGCTTTGGAACACTCCATGCAAAGACATGACTCCTATAAACAAACTTATCTATTTGGATCCTCAATCACACATCCCAATACATGAAATTAATACTGACACCACGTCAAGAACCCCAAACGTCATTATCATTCTCTTCACTTTTATATCCTTCTTTAAATAAAATTATTTACACCCAACTATGATAGGGAAACTGCTCTGATGCAACATAATGTGCCCATTTCCGGCCAGCAGGATAGCACAGTGAGGGTGATCTGGGCCTATCACCGTGAGGATGTGGGAGACACCGGTCCCAAGTACCACGACTCCAACCGGGGCACAAAGAGTCTGCGGTTACTCAATCCTGAGAAAACCAGCATGTTACCGACAGCCTTGCCATATTTTGACCTGGTGAATCAGGACGTAAGTTTCTTTAGGTTTTATGACTAGGAGTGGGTTTAGTGACAAAGTACAAGACTCTATATTCATATTACTGCACTTAACAGCAAGTCAACAGAATGTGACTTTGTTTCCTTCTGCCCTTTTTATCAAGACAGGTCCCCATCCCAAACAAAGGTACGACGTACTGGTGCCAAATGTTTAAGGTTCCTGTGTTCCAGGAAAAGCATCATGTCATAAAGGTATGTAACTCACACATGGGGCCAAGCTTAACTGGTACAAATGGATAAAGAAATTGCTGCTTTTAAAATGAAATCAATGAGAAATATAGAAGAGAGAAGAGCGTTGGCTGACCCGGACCCTCTTTTAGGAGTTTAGAAACTTGGATTGTAAGTAGTGTTTAGATTATCTCCTAATGTTACATGTCAGTGGTAGAAGTTTTGGAGTGTATTTGAAGTACTCTAGTTATTTCTTTAGGAAATAATTCTGCGACATGGATTCCTGGGATAACAATTTAAAATACGTTTGCATATTGATAAATTCTATCCAAGAAACTTGTTTTCCTCACCAATATTGTTTAAGGACATTTGCTTCATGGAAAATGCTAGATACTATCATGAAAATCAGTCTTACAGCATTTTTTAAAGTAAGAAAAAAGAAAATTAGTAAATTTCTATAGACATTTATAAAAATAAAATATGGCTTAATAAATAAGATAAATTAGCCTGTGGCATACAGCTCCCTCCCAGTCCCTTGAGATGGACCTCCCAAAACTTTTGCATATAGTTAGTATGTTTTAAAAGTTACAATTTCATGGTTATGTCCTCGTAATTCTTGGCACTTCTGTAGAGTCCGGAGCTTATGATCTATATTCCTAAAAACTTACAAAGAGATTACAGGGGGTATGGCCAAAACATAAGAATACAATAGAGTTAGCGCATGTAGAATACTATAAATACCGAGAAGGCCAGATATTGCCACCTTTCTGTCAGTCCCCAGACTATGTAATGAAACAGCATGATTATAAGGAAGGAGTAAATGTCTAGATTCTGGGAATTAGAGAGGAAATGTGGGTTGAATTGCTGGCCTACCCTACCATTAACCATGTGTCCTGGGGGAAGTCATTCCAGACAAAGTTACAGGCCTTCTTCTCCTCATCTGGACAAGGCGAGCTGTCATAACAGTTGTCTTATCAACCTTAAAGGATTTTAGCTGAGAAGAGAACACTGAGTATATTCTGTAAAGTGGCTTAGATTGGTTAATTTATAATGTATTTGGCAAGTTGCACAGATGTAGCTTTTGGTAACCAAGGGCAAGTTGGAAGGTTCAAACTGCATGGGGGTGAGTTGGAAAGTTCAAGCTATATGGAGTCCTCAATGTTTATAGGGTATTTTTGCCAGCAGAAGCCTTACCAACAGCCTAGCTTCAGATGAGTCGTTTAATTCTGAGTAAGAAGTTATTTTGTGCTTTATGCATGTGAAAGGGGAATGCAAATTCTAATCTTAGCTTAGTGTAGCGTTAGAGCCCTTCCTTCCTCAGTGAAGTCTTTCTCAAAGAGAGACTCTTACATTTATAGAGACCATGTGTCTTTTGCAATAAATTTAATTGGTACTTGGATTAAACAACAAAGAGAAAACTGTAATTTCAGAGATGAAAACAAATGTTTCACAAATAGGTCCTTTATTCATTTTTTAAAATTTTATTTATTTTATTAGTACGTGTTTGCAGTGCACAATGACCACATTCATCATGGGGAGTTGGTGCATGTGCACACACCTTAATTTTTTTTAATTTTTCACAAACATTCATTGCAGAGATGTAAAGTTCTTAGCATTTACATTAATGCACTTTTCCTTGTCATTATCTACAGTAATAATTGAGTTGAATGAAATAAAAATAATTCTCTACATTTAAAGGATGTCGATGTATATTTCAGCTATGGATATTTGCTTAACACCTCACCCAAGTGTTCTTGGTCAGCTTTTCCATCACAGTAACAGATGAGTGGGTTTGGGATTAAGTAGTTTTGGAATCACGTTGCTGTCCTCACTCGGTATTTGTATGAAGGGGATCTTAAATGGCATGACAGGTATAGGGGCATTTTGGGGGCAATAATTGGAGGCCCACCAAACACAAAACGTCTTCACCTTAAGGAAGAGGACATTGAGGGAGGGACAGCAGGTCTGAGCAGGTGCTTATACCAGCTGTTGTCATTGCGGGATTCCACTGATGGCTAGAATTTAAAATTCAGTTATTACTTAAAAACTCCACTTGCAGGGTAGACTCCTCAACTTACTGTTTAGCCCTAAAATATATTAGAGTTCATGAGTGTTATGAAACAGCCATTCAATGGTGAATTCAAATAAGGTAACACACAAAAAACAGAAATTTTTACTGGGAAGATAAATTCCAAGTATTTGTTATGAAAGTTGTATTGAGGCAATCTTCCATAATTAGTTTTAATTTGGAGTCACAATAATATTTCAATAAGTTTTTGAAGTAGAATTCATTGGTCTAGAACTTGCCTTAAGAGATCACCCAATTTTTTTGGTAGAAATTATTTCTAATGACATTATTTCCATATTCTTTTCATAGAATCAAAGATTCCTCTGGTTTGAAAAGCTATTCAGTGAAGTGCTTCTTCTTATTCCTAATTTTATATCCCATAAAACACTATACCAAAAACCCTCAGTCTTTCTGTAGTTCAAAGAAAGACTGTTTTTACAGAACATTGCTTTTGTGTTGTTCATGGAGGAATGTGTCATATGCAGTAAATTTTAAGAATATTGATAACAGCTGCATTGGCAGAAATCAGTTTCACTGCCTGGACTCTAATTCAAACAAAGAAATAGTTTGTATCTTCAGCTTAAATGTTGATACTATACATAGTGTGCACCTCATACGGAAAATAACCATAAAAGTAAGGTGATAAAAACATTTGTGCTTAAGTCAGGAATGTTTGTGGTATGATAAATAATGTGGTTAATGTTTAAATTTTAAAAATTTATTACAGTAAAAGGACATATTGCCAATAATCCGCCTCAAAATAGTCACTCTCACTTTGAACATGCTCCTCCCCTCATTCCTTACCACTTCCTGAAGCAGTTCTGGAAAACCTCTTTCAAGAGTCTCTTTACTTACACTGTTGTGGCTGCCTCAGTCTCCTGAATCAGTTCAAAATTTACCTTTCATAGTCATTTTAACTTTGAAGAAGAGCCAGGTCAATAGTTGAGGGTTCACTGTAACGTTTTTATGAGCCTCTCTTTCCACTGGATGGCACTTGACAGCAGCACTCACTGCAGCTTTGACCACACGTCTCCTTGAGACCGTCAGGGAAGAGGGGCTTCCAGAACTACTTCAGAAAGTGGCCGGAATGATGGATTCAGTGTGTGTGAAGTGAGAGGCCTTATTTTCCGGGGAAGTAATGGCAATGTGTCTTTTACTGTAATTCATTTAAAAAATGTAAACATTACCATATATTTTGATTATACCTTCTTTTTAATGGACTAACTAAAAAAATTATTATGCTTTGAATTTAAAGTTTAATCATGTAAAATTATTTACTGCTAAAATTATGAAATAAGGATTTTTTAATTACTGAAATTATAAAATAAATAATTTATCTGTAGGAAAATGGGGCTATAATGAACTTATTGGCTCAAATTCACTTGTTGATTCCATTTTATCAATTTGTGTTTTGATTTTTTTAAAAAGTTTAAAGTTCACTTGCCTACAAAGTCCCCAAAACTGTCTTTCTTTATAGCTGAATAATATTCCATTATATAAAAATGCCACAATTTTTTAATCCAGTCTTTTGTGGATGGGCACTTGGGTTGCTTCCACATTTTAGCTATTACAAATTGTGCTGCTATAAACATGGGTGCACATATGTCAGAGTGATATGATGTTTTCAGATCTT